>CAUYQV010010555.1:0-27459 GCA_963574575.1 Galagoides demidoff | reverse complement strand
GACTCTGTCTCAAATAAATAAATAGTCCTAGGATTGGACATATCTGTGTGCTAACGGAGAGAACAAGCAAAAACACCTAGTTACTTGCTCCTGAAAGACAACACCATGAGTAACTAAAATAAGTTAATTTCAAGATTAAGCGCATGTTTGCCTCACTGGGCCCTACCAATCCAAAGGAATTATGTCATAATTTCTGCCCACTCCCAACCAGTTCTCCACCTTAAAATTGTCTAGCCCTCACCCTTAATCCCATAAATATCCTCTCTGACTTCTTAATTCCAAGGTATTACTACATCTCTCCCAAGGTGATGTTTGCCATCACCACAGTAAGTCTAACCCATTTGGATTTCTTTTATCAATAGTTTGTTTTGAGTATTTTTTTTTTCTGGTGTTCTTTTCTGGTGATTCAATATTTTACACATGAAGAAAATTGTCCAACCCAAATAGCTGTTACGAACTACTTTCTTCTTTTCTTTTCTTTTCTTTTTTTTTTTTTTTTTTTGAGACAGAGTTTCACTGTCACCGTTGGTAGAGTGCTGTGGCATCACAGCTCAAGCAGCCTCAAACTCTTGGGCTTAAGCAATTCTCTTGTCTCAGCCTCCCAAGCAGCTGGGACTACAGGCGCCGCCACGATGTCTGGCTGCTTTTATAGACGATGTCTCATGCTGGCTCAGACTAGTCTCCATCTTGTAAGCTCAGGCAATCCACCCACCTCGGCCTCCCAGAGTGCTGGGATTACAGGCATGAGGTATCACGTCTGGCTGCCATACTTTCTTATATAGTTTGGCTCATTCATTTTGCTTTGTACTTTTCTTTGATTCATTATTTTTAAATGTGGATACAATTTTTAAATGACCTTTGAGACTTTTTCTTTGTTAGGTGCATTTATAAATTTCATCTATAACTATTTTTGTAAGATACTTATTTTGTCTTACTGCTTGTATTTTTGTGTTGTCTAGTTGTATAACTGTGATTGGTATGGTAAATTTATAGCATGCTTGATGCAAATCTTCCCTTTTGTTCTGAAAATAGGCGATCTTTTCTGCTTAGCTGGAATTCAGCCCTTAACAGTTCAACATTACTAATGGCTAATGCTAATCAGTAAGAACTGGGATACAAGTTTTAATCTATTTGTCATCCTACTGATATATTAATAAAGATGGAGCACAATTTCACATTTAAATTGACTTGATTTTGAACTGCATCATAAATAGCTATCTAGAGACTTAAATGAGGATTAAAGGGGATAATGTAAAACACTTAGCAAAGTGCCCTGCACTCAGTATTTGGTATTATTATTAATATGATTCATTTTCAATGTTTATTCTTTTGTACAGTGGACTATATTTTCCTCGAGTGCTTTTTTCCCTCTGACAATTCAGAAGATATATAGCATGTTTTAAAATTTAATTAGTAGTAACTTCAAAAATTTAAACATATTTCAAACTGCAGTTATCAGCATCAAAGATTAAACAGTATCTATTGACTCTCCAATGAATCAGTATTTGTTGACAGTTTTATTTTCTTCTATCATTCAGCTTTCTATGCTATGATCTAGGATTTTCAATCTAGCAATTGTTAAGTTTTTTAGTGTTTCTTTTCTTCTAAGAATATTCATCATATTTATATTATGTCTGCATAATTTACAATTCTTTAGGCTTTGCCTTGCTTGCACTCTTAAATAGGACTTCCTCTTTCAGTAGACTAATGTACATCTTTAACATTTCCTTTTCAGGAAGGCTATTTCCTGATCTTAATGTTGTTTCATATGACCACTTGAAAGGGTACAGAGTTGCAAAATTTCTCCTTTAAAATGCAACTGATCTACCTCCACTATTTTCTGGCATCTAAGATGAGAATTTTTTTTGAGAAGGGAGTGAGCAAGGATAACCTTCTCTATTAGTCTCATGGTCTGGCCATTGTATTTTTAAATATGAAATCCACCCTGCTTCCTCTAGTATCTTTTCTTATCACTTAAAAAAAGTTGTTGTATCAAAATATTACCTTGAAAATTTTGGAAATAACCCTTTAGAGCAATCTATTCAAAGGGAGCTACCTAGTGATAGCTGTCCCTATTTCCATCTCTCACAAGCTATGTCAGTGCGCCTGGAACTCAGAGGCATGGAGTAATCAGGAGTTTGGTCATGCAGGATCTTGGAAGGAAACATGTTAGAATTTTCATCCAATTAAGTACTTCTGAAACAGAAGACTTACATGTCTATAAAGACAATATTGTTTAAAGGCACATATCTTCTTTGTCTACGTAGATACTCATTTATTAGGTTTTCCTGAGACATAAAGGAGGAAAGATCCAATTTTGAAAAGCAAACCTACATTTATTATCCAGGAAGAATGTAATGACAAAATGTAAATTTTAATGTCGATACAGTGGTTATCTCATATTTGAAAATAGAAGAATAGAAGTTTCCAGAACTCAATGAACAGTGTCTTTATGACCCCTTGAGACAATAGGTAGATTCCACATTTTGTAATACCAGCTTTGGCTCTTTTAATTTCTGTAATTCAGTGGCCATAGTATCTGTGACAACCATTCCAAACGGCTTTTCCTTTTGCAAAGCTGTCTGGGAGCAAACATTTTCCTGGTTTGAAATCACTGGTTGATTGCGATTATGTCAAATGCTCCCTCTAAGAGGATAAGTAGTTCTCTTACATGGCAGCCCAGTTCATCTAAAGTTATGGTCCACGATGAAAAAGAAATGTAGTAATGAATCTGCAGGACTAAGGTTTCTATCAAGGTCAAACTTATGATTCTCATCTCTAGCTGCATTGTAGGAAACAGTTATGATATTCAATGCTCTATCAGAGACAGAACTTTCTAGAAGTTCATGGTCTCACTGTCTGAGAATGAGCTTGGAGGATGTTCATTAACCCCCACACAGAGAAAAATGACTTTGCAACAAGGATTTTGGGGCATATTTTAAATTAAGTCCCTTTGTCTGGGGCTCCAGCAGCACTGACTCCTCTCTTAGAGAACGGTTTCACTGATGTGTAAAAAACTGTTAAATTCAAATACTAAAAATGATTCAGAAGAGAAATCTTAAGCATTACTGCAGGGCAAAAATTAAATTAAGTGGTTGTATCCACCTTTGTGCTATTCATGATAGCAAAGGGACACATAAGAAAAGACAATCATGGATTTATAAATAGTAATATGCAAATAGAAACACATTAGAAAATTGACTTTCATCCAGAAATACCAGATCAGTTTTGGAAATTTAAAATCTTATCAGTGGAAGTTCTCAGAACAAAAGATAATATACCCAAACTTTAAAACAAAATTTCACTAGATATATGGTACAATATTTTTTTGTCACGTGGATGAATAATATAGTGGTGACATCAGGGCTTTTAGTGTACCCATCACCTGAATAGTGACATTGTGCCCAGTAGGCAATTACTCATCCCTCACCCCCTCCATTCATCTCCCCTTCTGAGTCTCCAATATTCTCAAGACTATTGCATATGACCATGTATGTGCATCGCTCAGCTTCCACTTATGTAAGAATATGTGGCATTTGTTTCTTCATTCCTGAGATATTTCACTTAGGATAATGGCCTCTAGTACCATCTAAGTGGCTGTATTATTTCATTCTTTTTTATGATTGAGTAGTATTTCATGGGTACCACCATATTTTCTTTATCTCCCCATCAGTTGATGGGCACTTAGGTTGATTCCATATCTTTGCAATTGTGAATTGAGCTATGATAAGCATATGAGTGCAGGTATCTTTTTTATATAATGCCTTCCCTCCTTTAGGTAGATACTCAGTAGTCACATTCAAACTTAAGGTAAGATTATGGTTACTACATGGCTTATTTCAAATTAACTTTTCAAAAAGAGTTACAGAGTTGGTCTAATTTTAAACAAACAAATTTAATATCTTTAGTCACACAAAGGATACTCCATTTCTTTATATTACTACATATTATAAATCTTTTTAATTAATAAACTTTGCTCTTACAAAAGGAAAACCAGAAGATGCATGCACAGTCACAGATTTTGAAATTGGACTTTTTTTTTTCCTTGGTAGAAAATGTTTTTGCCAAGTGTTCAACCCACTTGAACTTCTGTCTATCCTTTGATTTTAGAATCAACTTGAATTTGTTCTAACACTCAGAAAATCACAGTCAACTGTAAATTTAAAAAGTCTTAAAAATTACCATGAAGTGTTTTATCATCACCAAATATCTCTAAATTAATACCTTTCTTATTAGCATTCAGAGTAGCTGAGTCTGAAGTACAGTGTTTTAAAGTTAGGTGAGATTACTTTATTTTGATTAAAGATTTATTAAATAACTTTAAAAATAAAACATTTTTAAAGACATTCTGTTATTTAAAAAGCTTACTCTAATCTTTAACTGTTAAAAGAACATGCTTTATTTATAAATTTATCATTTTTTTCCTCAGCATACATATTTTTGAAAGCTTGTAATATGCCATGTAATTGATGTACATACTGGGGACTGAAGATAAATCAGACATTATTCCCTCCATCAAAATGCTAGAATTACCTATGTCAAACTTAGCTTTACACATATGGTTTAAACAAAGAACAACTTAGCAACATGTTACACAGAGAACTGGTTAATCATACAATGATCAGAACTGAAACTCAGAACTGAGAGTATAGGATCTGGATTTGTCATTAATCATAGTTGGCACCTCAACCAAATCACTAACCTCCCCTTTCTTCCTCATATGTAAAGTATGAGGATTGACTTAGAAAGCTCGTCATTAAGTTTTCCATTTTATAAGGATAAAAATGTGATTGGCCTGAGAATAGCTATAACTTTCTCCCCACCCAAATCTCTAACTTGTGTCTGTGTAGTGCTCAGCAAGTTCCAGAGAGCCTGTGGGACATGAGAAGGACACCTTGCACATATTTACACACAAAAGGGGAGGGGACAACTCTGGAAAGACTCATAAGATGTTATAAGTAATAGACACAGATTAAAGGTAACGAGTATATTTTAGGTTAGAAAGAGACAAAGGTAAACATGGACTGGGGAGGAGAAGAAGACGAAGGAGGGATTTTCTCTCCTAGACACACTGGAAGGTGATGCAGGATCAGGGCTCACACAGTGTATCCCGAATGCTTTGTGTTACCAACTCTCCTCTCTCATGACACATGTGATAAACCATTCTATCCACTTTGGCTTCTTATAACTTGCAATTTGCATAGCAAATTATGTTTCATAATAAAGCAACACCCATAAGGAGTATTTGCAGCAAGGAATTTAGACAGGGCATACCACACTTGCCAGCTGGGTGAACTTAAGAAAGTTTCTTAACTTTCATGACTTTTGGTTTTCCTCATTCAGAAATTAAAAATTATCATTCATAAGCCCTAACACTCAATTATAATTATGGGGTTCTATGGTATAACTTACTTTAGGGAGGAAAGTTTAAGAAATCTGCTTTTGGCTTTTCTGGACTCCTTTTTGCTATCTTGGATTAAAGCCTTTGTTGACATGATCTCTACTTTCTCTAAGGAAAAAGATCTCTGCAGCCATTTTGTCCTGGGAGTAGGCTCTAGATCCAGAAAAAAACATTTCCTTTCTCAACCAAAAGATTTATGAAACTTGGGTGCCCACACCCAAATGCTTCTTCTTCAATAGACTAATTACCAGTATTGTGTGTCAGAAGAAAAGTACCTGGGAGGGATTCTTCAAAAAAAAATGACAGGAACTTGCCTACTTGGGGTTTCCCCATCAATAGCCCTAATTACTTACTGTGGGGTGCTGGTTGTATTATGAGGGAGATGATATAAATTTAAGTGGTGAGTAGGAAAGGCATATATGGAGCGGAAAAGGTGACCGTGAGTTTTGGGAAATGGTCACAACTTTGATCCGAGTGATGACTATCATAATCCTTACTCCTCTCACAATGGTAGGCACCAAGAAAGCACAGGTTTCCTAGGTGCCTATGAGCCCTATCATCTTCAAATTCAACCAAATATGCTGAACTCATTTCATATAGAGTAGTGTCTTTAAAGTACTTTGAGAGTGGGAGGGGCACACATCTGAACAGAAAATGATAAGAGAGTACGGTTTTTTTTTTATTTAAAAAATGGGGCATTGAATCATTTAGAATGGAACAGATTTCTGTGAAAAGTTGCTATTAATGGAGGACACCAATCAGAATGTGTTTTCTCTGAAATAATTTTAGTTGAAGTCTTTTTTCCTCTTCTCATAATGAAGTTTCTTTTACAAAAATAAAAATGATTTTGATTTTAGGCTGATACTCATTTTTCTTTTAATTGAACTGTTGGGTAGATTTGTTTGCTAGTTCAGTCAGTGACCCTCTTGCCTAATGCTTACTTCCACATAGAGGTATGGTATCTTTGGCAAGCTAAAATTTAGGGCTTAATCTTTTTATAGGTTATCAATGAAAGGCTCGCTATTGAGAAACAAATTTATATTAGTCACCGTCTCTTCAAAGGTCTATCACTTTTTAGTTGTTGCTGTTACTTCCATTTCTAATTAATTATTCAAATCTACTGAGGTTATAGAAGTAATAAGAGGACCTTCCTTCTCTAGGCTGTTCTTCCTGACAGATGCCAAATGCTTTAAAAATTGAATACTTTGATAGATAAAATTATTATATTGGGACAAGCTCACCTACCATTGATGTGAGACCATTTCTGGGGAGTTTCCTGCAGCTATTTATCACCACACAGTTTGTCATAAAGAAAAGAAGAATGTCACTTGGAATATAAGTAACAGGGGGGTGAGGAAGATAGGAAATAATTACCTAGATTAAATATGACCAGGACAACCACTCTGTTCTCACAAGATTAAAAACATCCCTTTAATAAACAAAGTCCTTAGGTTTGGGAAGGCAAAAAGAAGGCAGGAGAGGTTTGGGTGGGGGCTGATGATTGTTTGAAAGACAAGCTGGTGTTTTTATGATGTTAACATATGAATTTTAGAAAACTTTTTGGTCCTGTGCTTTTTTTGTCTCACTCATGTGCACATAATACTCGCGTTGATTCCTGTTTTGGGCACAGAGGAAATCAGAAAGAGGCTTCGGGAAACTATTCTCTAAACTAACTGGGGAATCTATACCTGACTTAAGGTACTAGCTATTTTCAAAGCTGAAATGACAAAGAGCCTGGGCAATCAATGAGATGCTGAAAACATTGGAGCTGTCAGTGGGTGGAAGGACGCATTGATGAGCCAGTTGCCTCCTTCTCCTGGGGGTCACACTCCTCACTCCCCTACTGTTCTTCTTGGGATACATCTTAGTAAATCATTTTAGCACAAACCTGTTCCCAAGGTCCCTTTCTGGAGAACCCAATATAAGACAAAAGGGAAGGATGATTCACAACTGAACTCTTAAGACCTACATGTTTAAACATCTAATTATTTAAATCAATAAGCCCCAGTATGTGAATATGCATAAGTGGGCTCCGAAGGGATAACTATGAATATAATACATTTTTAAAAGGTAAATTAACAATAATTTGCATTAAAAAAGAGCCACAATGGAGAACCATGATCATCTTGATAACAAATATTGAAAACCACTATATATTGATAAAAAATCATAATTCTTAAAAGTTGCAAGAAATCCAATAATTTATATGTTTGTATGTAAAGTAGAATTCTTGGAACATTGTCAAGTCATTGTACTCAGCTCTCTTAATAGAAAACTGAATTAGAATTCTCAGTAAAGTCGAACACACTGCTTGTATTAACTCTTAATTAGTCACCTTAGTAGGTTACTAGTAATGGTTTGATCATATCTGAAAATGAAAGTCTATGAAATTATACAAACATTGCTCATAAGAATCAAAGAAAGCATTTCCATTTATTAAAATCACTAATGCCTCATTTTGCTTAAGAGAATACTAAAGATTATACATTGATAATCACTGATTATTCACTTCTTTGTATATAGAAATGGCATAAGAGAATTTAGAAATGACTTTCAATATGTATTCATAGTACCAATAGTAATAGCAATGGCTGCCCTTTACTGTTTGCCACTATTGTCTACGGTGTTCTGTACACATTGTTTGTAATCCTTACAACTGCCAAGTTGTATAGATTTTACATTGCCCATCATGAAGATTGAGGTCTGTGGGCCTAAAATAACTCATCATAGATCATACAAGTAATTCATGTGAGCTGACCCTATCTTGATGCTTGTTCGTTAAAGCATGCATATCAAATTGTTGGCATTTCACAGGTCAGTCCTGTACCCATGTCCAATGCATAAATGAGAACTATTGGCTGATGGCAATCAAAAACATTAGCAACAGACCCCCATGTTCATTCCTGCCATTATTCCCCAGGGAATAAGAAAGGACATTCCAGGATTCCTTGTGATCTGAAAATATAAACAAAGCCCCTGTGTTAGGAGTTTTCTTAATGATTGTTTTTGAAGTAGGTTTCAAAAAAATGAGATATGATTGTCCTAAAATCAGATGACAAAGGTTTCTAATACTCTCTTCTCAACCTTTCCTAACTATACTCTATAATGTAGCTCCCTGTGCCAGGACACATTATAGTCCACTATTCCATTTTATTTTTTCATAACCTTTAAAAACATCTGAAATTATCTTGTTAATTAATTAGCTTCATAAATATTTATTGAACAGCCATTACGTACCAGGAACTGTTCTAAGGATCTGAATATACAGTATTGAATTAAACAGAGACCATTACTCTATTCCTGAGATGTATAAACTTGTTAATTTTCTATGATAGCTTCCTTTTCTAGAGGCCTTTGCCTTATTTTAAGCTCAGTACACATGATGGTTGTTCAATAAAATTCATTAAGCTACTAGAATAAGTATAAATCTGAAACGAAGAATAGAGTTTTATAAGTTTTTACTTTTTATTTAATTGGTATGTAATAATGTACATATTTATTAGGTACATGTCACATTTATGTAGAATGTGTAATAATCAAGTTGGGGTATTTGAGGGATCCATCACCTTGAGTATTTATCATTTCTGTGTTGGGAACATTTCAAATTTTCTTTTCTAACAACCTTGAAATATACAATACATTGTCCCTAACTATTGTCACCAGCTGGCTGCTAACATTAGAACTTCTATCTAATTTTATATTTGTACCCAGTGACCAACCTCTGTTGAGCACCTTCTCCTGCCCACAAAACCCTCCCAGCTTCTGGTATATGTATCACTGTACTCTCTGCCTTTATGAAATTAACTATTTTAGCTCCCACATATGAGTGAGACCAGGAGAAGTGTGTTCTGGGCCTGGTTTATTTCACTTAACATTATGCCTTATTGCTGCAAATGACAGGATTTCATTCCTTTTTATGGCCAAATAGTATTCTTTTGTGTGTATATATACCACATTTTCTTTATCCATTTTTTTGCTGGACACTTAGGATGATGACACATCTTTTCCATTGTTAGTAATACTGCATTAAACATCCAAGTGCAGGGAGGCAAGATGGCCAACTGGAGCCAGATTTACACAGAGGCTTCCATCCAGAAGGAGACATAAAGTACAGAAATTTAGCAAGTAAACTGATGCTTTGGAGCTGAGCCAAGAGAGAAGGTTGAAGAATGCACATCAACCCTGCTGAGGTGAGCTGTGACCCCAAGGATACAAACAATAGGTACAAAATTCATCACCAAGCAGACAGGAGTCCCCTCCCCCTAGAGAATGGCTCACAGTATACTTTCTACAAATAAGTGAGCAGAGTTCAAACATCCTCCCACTTTATCCCACAGGAGAAACCCTCTAAAAACCACACCTCCTTCCCCTACTAAGATTCCATGGCAGTCTCCTGCTAGGCATAAAACTATATAAAACTGTACATATTCTCTACCTGCAATTCTGAACTCCCAGCACTCACCTCCTCTCTTATCCCAAGGTCTAGAAGCCTGTCTCCCGTGGAGTCCAGATTCTTGGGCATTTTCTTGAGAGGTATGGACAAGGCATGGGGTATTGCAGGTTTGTGCTGATTCTGCAGCATGGGGGTAAGGAGAAGAAGGTAGAGTGAAAGAATCAAATGGGAGAGGTGGTAGCCTGTGGCACAGAGCAGCAGTGGGCTCCCACCCCTGGGGATATTTTGGAGAGATGCTCCCTGTCTTTCTGTGAAACCAGAGAAAACCAGGCATCTTCTCCAGTGGCAGACATTGGCAGACACATCTGGGATGGTAACTCAGGCCCCATGAGTAAAGGGTATGCCTGAGGTGGTACCTGCCTAGGTGGAGCGAGGTGGGGACTGAGAATCGAAGACATATGCACATATCAAATGGGAGATGGCATACTCCCAGGGCGGGGCTGAGCCAGAAGGACTGCTTAAGTGAGCCTAAGAAGCACCCAGTCCTCAGGGAATCATAGCTGAGACAAAGGAGGGAGGGCAGAGGCTGGAACTCAGAGTCAAGTGTGTGCTCTAACCGCGCCTGCCCAAACACAGATTGCAGCTGAGACAGACACACAAGCTCTGGGCAGCAGCACAGACCAGGGCTGAGGCGCAGTTTCTGTGAACTCAAACAGCACCCGGTCCACAGGGGAATATAGCCAGGACAGAATCACAAATTCTGAACAAATATATCAATCAGGGGCAGGGCTAGAACTGAGTGAACTGCCCCAGCTTCCATTAACCACCTGAGGTTGTCAGGCCTCAGTCCTTCCTGCCATATGGTGGCAGAGTGTGAAGGCCTCGCCAATGAGACATGGGTCTCCCTGTGACTCAGGCAGGCACAACCTCCTGGAGGAGCATCTGCTAATTGTCGGCCACTGGGTCACAGACAAGAATGGTTACCAGAGACTAGGTGTGACAGAGGTGCAAGGTGGGGAAGGACGCATCAACCTTCAAAGACTACTTCATTTGCTGGAGAGGGGTTCCTTCTGACTCCACAGAGCACCAGAATGAGTCATACTCAAGCTGCCAGCAGACTCCAACTATCTAGTTGCCAGAGACCTTTTGAACTTTCCCACTTGAGACCAGGTATTGACTGGACAATTGATTTGGATCTCTCAGACTGGACCAATCACCCAAGGACTATCCAAAGTGGTACCCTGGGTATGTGGTTGTGGGACGGTTTGATTTTCCTTTTCCTGTTGTTGGCTGTGGGGGAAAGGGTGACTTAATTGCTGATATTGCTCCACAGATGAGACGTCAACCCAGAGTAACTGATTCACTAGGGGAGGACAGAGACCAGCTGAAAACAAGACAGAGGCACTTAGTAAAGTGCGCCACATACAGTAAGTCACCAGTCTCTCAGGTTGTAACACTGTACTGGTGCTTTGCAAAGCTCTAGGGGAAAAGATATAGACACCAGTCCCAGATCTTGGGCAAAGGGCTGGTTAATCACTACTGCAGGAGCCCCCCAACCTAAACCTTATCTGCTCATCTAGCCAAATGGTTTAAAATAATCATGGGGCAGACTCAGCAGAAAAACTCCAGTAACATGAATAATCAGAGTAGGTCAACTCCACCAAGGAACAATAAGGTGGACACAACTGAAGATCCCATTCATAAAAATGGCTGAGATGTCAGAAACCAAAATTCAATGAAATAAAAGACAAAATCCCCCCAAATTTTGACACATTGAGGCAAGAATTGGCAGCCCTCAAAGATCTGAGAAATACAGTAGAAATCCTCAGTAACAGAATGGAGCAAGCAGAATAAAGGATTTCTGACATTGAAGACAAAGCTTTTGATGCTCCCAAACTCTCAAAGAGGAAGAGAAATGGAGAGCAAAAATGGATTATTCTCTCAGAGAGCTCTGGGATAATTTGAAGAAAACTAGTATTCGCCTTATAGGAATCCCCTTTGTATAGTTGACGAAGTTGCTTCACAAAACACAGAGGCTCTTCTTCATGAAATTATGAAAGAGAACTTTCCAGACATGCCAAGAGATTCTGAAATTCAGATAGCAGACAGTTTCAGAACTCCAGCATGACTCAACCCGAATAAGACATCCCCAGGTACATCATAATTAACTTTACTAAGATTAATATGAAGGAGAAAATTCTGAAAGCAGCCAGACATAAGAAAACCATAACCTACAAGGGGAAGAATATTAGAATGACTATAGATTTCTCTGCTGAAACCTTTCAAGCTAGAAGAGGGTGGTCATTGACTTTTAATCTCCTAAAATAAAATAACTTTCAACCCAAGATCCTGTATCCAGCTAAACTGAGTTTCATTTATGATGGGGAAATTAAATACTTTGATGACATTCACATGTTGAAGAAATTTGCCATAACTAAACCAGCTCTTCAGGCTATTCTCAGACCTATCCTCCATAAAGATCAGTGTAATCCTCCACCACAAAAATCAACTCACTCAGAAACTTTTGATCAAATTCTAACTTCCACAGTGGCAAAAGGATTAAAAATGTCCACTGGACTTTTGAAAAACTCGATACCCAAAATTCTACCAGGCTTATCAATATTCTCAATTAATGTGAATGGCTTAAATTGTCCTCTAAAGAGGCACAGGTTGGCTGACTGGATACAAAAACTCAGGCTAAATATCTGCTGCATACAAGAATCTCATCTTACCTTAAAAGATAAATATAGACTCAGGGTGAAGGGAATCAGAATAAAGTAGATGTTGCAATTTTATTCGTAGATACAATAGGCTTTAAACCAACAAAAGTAAGGAAAGATAAGTATGGTCACTTCTAAGGGCTATCTGCTTGCTTTACTTACTATAAAGCTTTACTTACTTGCTTTACTTCTTGACTGTGCAGAAGCTTTTTAGTTTGATCTGGTCTCAGTAGTGTATTTTTGACGCTCCTTCAATTGCCCAGAGGGTCCTCCTCATAAACTCACCCAGGCTGATTTCTTCAAAAGTTTCCCTGCACTTTCTTCTAGTATTTTTATAGTTTCATTGTCTTAATTTTAAATCTTTAATCCATTGAGAGATGGAGATATCTTAGTTAATGGTGAGAGATGTGGGTCCAGTTTCAGTCTTTTACAGGTTGCCAGTTAGCTCGCCCAAAACCATTCATTAAATAGAGAATCTTTTCCCCACTGAATGTTTTAATTGGCTTGTCAAAGATAAAATAACGGTAAGTAGCTGGGTTCATCTCTTGGTTCTCTATTCTACCTCTCTTTTTTTGTGCCAGTACCATGCTGTTTTGATCACTATCAATTTATAGTATAGTCTGAGGTCTGGTAGCATAATTCCTCCTTTTTTGTTTTTATTTCTGAGTGACGTCTTGGCTATTCGAGGTTTTTTCTGATTCCATACAAAACAAAGTATTACTTTTTCAAAATCCTTAAAGTATGACAGTGGTGCTTTAATAGAAATTGCATTAAAATTGTATATAGATCCATTTGTTTATTTTTATTTTTGTTGTATATGCTTTTGTGTTCTTGGACATTAAATTTTAGCATCAACCAACATCCTGTAAGTGTTTTCTCTATGTTTTCTTTTAGTAATTTTATGATTTTAGATCTTATATTTAAGTTTTAATCCATCCTGCACTGATTTTTTATATACAGTTAATGATAGGGGTCCAGTATCTTCTATGTGGATATCCAATATTCCTAGCATTATTTACTGAAGAGTGTCTTTTTCTAATGTATGTTCATGGAATCTTTGTCAAAAATCAGTTCACTATAAATGGATTTATTTCCAGATTCTCTATTCTGTTCTATTGATCTACATGTCTGTTTTTATACCAGTACCATGCTACCATGCTGTTTTGGTTACTATAGCCTTATAGTGTATTTTGAAGTGAGGAGTGAGGTAGTGTGATGCTTCTGGCTTCGTTATTTTCATTCAGAATTACTTTGGTTATTTGGGCCCTTTTTTGGTTCCATGTAAATTTTAGAATTGTTTCTTCTATTTCTGTGAAAAATGATGTTGCTACTTTTGCCATATTGCATTAAACCTGTATGGAGCGTGTGGTAATTTTAATTATGTTAATTTTTTTACTCCATGAATTTATGATGCATTTCCATTTGTATTCAGTTTATTTCATTTATATTTGTAGTTTTGCTTAGAAATTTTTCAACTCCTTTGTTGAATTTATTCCTAGGTAATTTATTTTATGTTTGTGCTATTGTCTTTGAAATTGCCTTTTTGATTTATTTCTCCGTTAGTTCATTATTGTTGTACAGACAGCCTACTGATTTTTGTAGACTTTGCATTCAGCAACTATACTGAATTTATCAGATCTAAGAGTTTTCTGGTGAGGTGTTTAGATTTTTCTAGATATAAGATCATATCATTAGCAAAGAGAAAATTTGACTATTCCTTTTCCAATTTGGATGGTTTTTATTTATTTCTCTTGCCTGATTGCTCTGATTAAAACTTCCAGTACTATGTTGAACAGAAGAAAGTGAAAGTGAGCACCTTTGTCCTGTTCCAGTTCCTAGGAGAAAATGCTTTCAACTTTCCCTACTCAGTATGATGTTAGCTGTTAGTTTGTCATATATGGTCTTTATTATATTGAGATATGTTCCCTCAATACCTGGTTTCTTGAAGTTTTTATCAGAAAGGGATACTGAATTTTATCAAATGCTTTCTCTGCCTTAATTCCAATAATCATATGGCTTTTGCTCTTCATTCTATTGATATAGTGTTTAATTTGTATTGATTTGTGTATGTTACCATCTTTGGTATAATTACTACCTGATTATGGTGGATTCTTTTTTAAAATTTTTTTGGATAGGGTCTCATTCTCTCACCCGGGCTGCTATGTGGTAATATAATTATTGCTTACTGTGGCCATGAACTCTTGGTCTCAAGTGATCCTCTTGTCTCAACCTCCCAAGTAGCAAGATACAGGAATGTGCCATCATGCCAAGCTAATTTTTTATTTTTTGTAGCAATGGGATCTTATTATGTTACCCAGGCTGGTCTTAAACTCTTGGCCTCAAGCAATCCCACTTTAGCATCATAAAATGCTGAGGTTAGGTGTAGGCCACCACACCTAGCCATGATGTATTATTTCTTGTTGTGTTATTGAATTTGGTTTGCTGGTATTTTCTTGAAAAATTTTTGCATGTATGTTCATCAAGGATATTGGACTATAGTTTTCTTTTTTTGTTGTTGTTGTTGTTGTGTCCTTGTCTGGTTTTGCACCCCTTGAATGAATTAAAGAGAATTTCCTCATCCTAAAGTTTTTGGAATTGTTTGGGGATAATTGGTGTTAATTCTTCCTTAAAAAATTGGTAGAATTCAGCAGTGAAGCCACTCCTGGACTTTTCTTTGTTGGAAAACTTTTTATTACTAATTCAGTCTCATCATTTGTTATTGTTCACTTCAGGTTTCCTGTTTCTCCCTGATTCAATCTTAGTCAGTTGCATGTATCTAGGTATTTATCTTTTTTTTTTTCTAGGTTTCTAGTTTGTTAGTGTATAGTTAGTTGTTCATACCAATCTCTGATGATTTTTTGTATTTTGGTGGTATTATTTGTTATGTCTCCTTTTTCATTTCTTATTTTATTTATTTGGCTCATATCGTTTTTTCTTGGTTAGTATAGTAAGTGGCTTATTGACTTTGTTTCTCTTATCAAAAGCATAGCTTTTTGATTCATTGATCTTTTATATTATTTTCCCCTATTTTCTTTAGTTCTACTCTGATCTTTACTATTTCTTTCTACTAATTTTGTTTTGCTTTTTCTTTGCTTCTCTATTTCCTTGTGGTATATAATTAGATTGTTCATTTGAAATCTTTCTGCTTTCATGAGATAGCAGTTTATTGCTATAAACTTCTCTCTTAGCACTGCTTTTGCTGTATCACATAGCTTTTGTTATGTTCTTTTTAAATTTTCATTTGTTTCATGAAATTTTTTCATTTCCTCCTTCATTCTTCCTTAACCCACTGGTCATTTAGAAGCATGTTGTTTAATTTCCATGTATATGTACAAAGTTCCTCTTGTTATTGATATTTTTTCTCTATTGTGATTTGAGAAACATGATTTCATTTTTTAAATTTTTTGAGACTTTGGTTATGTCCTAATATATGGTTATTCTGGGAAATGTTCTGTGTACTGAAGAGAAGAATGTGTATTCTGTAGTCATTGGATGAAATGTTCTGGAAATGATTGTTGGGTCCATTTGACCTAATGTACAGTTTAAATCTAATGTTTCCTTGTTAATTGTCTGTCTAATTGATCTATCTATGCTGAGAGTGTGGCACTGAATTCTGACTATTATTGTATTGTAGGGAGAGTATCTCTCTTTTCATATCTAATAATACTTGCTGTATATATTTGGGTGGTCTAGTGTTGGGCCATGTATGTTCAGAATTTTTATATGCTCATGCTGAATTGACCCTTTTATCTTTTATAGTGACCCTCTTTTGTCTTTTCATTATTTTTGACTTAAAGTCTGTTTTATTTGATATAAGTGTTATCTACTCTTGGTTGATTTTTGTTTCTGTTTGCATGGAATATCTTTTTCCATCTCTTATTTTTGGTCTATTTACATTTACAGATAAGATGAGTTTCTTATAGGCAGCATATAATTGGGGCATTTAAAAAACTCTCTCAACCAGCCTACATATTTAAGTGGAAAGTTTATATGTTTATATGTAAGGGCTTATTATGTCATTTTTATTAATTGATTTATTTTCCTATAAAGCATAATTTTATTGGAAAGCATTTATAGAGTAACTTCCCCCTCCCCCTTATTTTAGATTATGCACAAAAAATACTTGATATTTTAATAGTGTATGCATTGTATGGTTTGGTTTAAATGACAATCTAAGATTTTATTGCATCTGAGGTCAAGGACATTGTGTGGTATGGTGGAGAGGTCCCTAATTTTTAATATAACTGACCTTCACTCAGTATGTCCACTGTCTTTACTTCTAATTTTGGAACAATTAGGCAAGAAAAAGAAACAAAGGGCATTCATAATGAAAAGGTAGTAAAACTATCTGTAGATAACATGATCTTATGCACAGAGGGTGCCAAAAAATGTATGCACATTTTAATACAGAAAAAACTGTTACAATTGTAATTTTAATTAAGTCAAATCATGTTTGACTTCTGCAATTACAAGAGGTGCTCAAATGGGACTTGTGTTCAACTTTTGTTATTGGTTTATATAAAGTACTACAATTTTAATACAGTTTTTATTAAAAAGGAAAAAAAACTGTGTTAAAATTGTAACACTCACCATAGACTGATAAAGTTTGTTATCTTGTACATTGTATCTTGTATCTCCTGTAGTTGCAGAAGTCAAATATACTTAGGTGCTACAATTTTATTTTCCCCTAAAATATGGTTACATTTTTGACACTCTCTGCATATAGAAAATCCTAAAAAAAATCCACTAAAAAACATTAGAACTAATGAATGAATTCAGCAAAGTTGCAGGATACAAAATCAATTTTATTTCTGAATCCTGGCAATGAGCACTCAAAACTGCAAATAAGAATACAATTCCCTTTACAATAGCATCTAAAATGATAAAATACTTAGAATAAACTTAACCAAAGAACTGCAAGATTTGTATATAGAAAACTACAGAATGCCGTTGAAATAAATAAAAATTATCAAATAAATGGGAAGATACCACATTATTATCCTATATTATGAACCAGAAGACTTAAGGTTGTTAAGATAATAATAGTCACCAAGTCGATTTGAAGATTTGATATTATTTCTATTAAAAAAATCCCAGATACCTTTTTAGGTAGAAATTGTCAATCTGACCCTAAAATTAATATGAAAATTTGAAGGGCCTGGAGTAGCCAAAACAATCTTGAAGAAGAAAAACAAACATAGAAGGCTTATATTGCCTTGTGTAAAATTTATAAAAGGCCACAGTATACAGCGTGATACCAGCATATGGATGGAGATATAAGTCAGTGGAATAGAATTGAGAGAGCTTAAAAGCAAACCTGAAATCTTATAGTCAATTGATTTTCTATAAGACTCCCCAACTCAATGGGGAACAAATCGTACCATGACAACTAAATATCCATATGTAAAAGGTGTGGACCTCCTACCTTACACCACGAGCAAAAATTAACTCAAATAGATGTACACAATTTTGTAAAAGCTAAAACTATAAAACTCTCAGAAGTAAACCCAGGAGCAAATCTTTCTGACCAATTTTTATGCAATGGTTTTCTAGATATGACATCAAACATGATCAATAAGAGAAAAGTAGATATACTAGATTTCAGCAAAATTTAAAACTGAGTTTCAAGCGACAATATCAAGATAATGAAAAGACAATCCACAAAATGGGAGATAGCAATGTAACATCACATATGTGGTAAATGACTGTTATCTAGAATATGTAAAGCATTTTTAGAACTCAGCAACAAAAAGATGAATGGCCCAACTAAAAAAATGGGCAAAAAATTTGAAAACATTTCTTTAAATAAGTCACACAAATGATTGATAAGCCCATAAAAAGATGTTCATCACCATTAATCAATAGGGAAATGAAAATCAAAAGTATAAACAGATACCACTATCCTGGCTGAAATTTGAAAAGGACAAATAATGACAAATGTGGGCAAGGAAGAGAATTATAGAGTTGGAATTTTAATTCATTATTGGTAGGATTGTAAAATAATTTAGCTACTTTGAAAAACATTTGTCCTTAAAATGTTAAATAGAAAGCCACATACAACCCAGCAATTCCACTTCTAGGTGTATTCCCAAGAGAAATAAAAATGTATGTCTAAATAAAAATTTAAATGTGAATGTTCATAGCAGCAGTATTCACAAGAGCCAAAATGTGGAGACAAACATCTGTCAAGTGGTGAATAAATAAAGAAAATGTGTTGTACTCACACAATAGAGTATTATTCAGCAATAAAAGGAATAAAGCACTGATAACATGCTACAACATCAATGAGTCTGAAAAACATGATAATAAGTGAATGAAGTTAGTCACAAAAGACCACATATTGAATGACCCATTTATATCATTGTCCAGAATAAGCATTGATATAGGAAGTAAATTAGTGATTGCCATAGGGTAGGGGGAGGAAACATCTGAAATAAAGAAATGGGTGATAATGAATATTTAGAAGATAGTAATGAAAATCTCCTAGTATGAGGAGTATTGTTCACACACAGTGAATACACTAAAAACCACTGAGTTATATATATTGAAAGGGTGAACTTTATGGTATATAAATTATATCTTTAAAAGTTGTTATAAAAATGAACAAATGAATGAAGAAAAATGCATAAGACAGGAAGATAAACCCAGTTTTAAGAGCTAGAAAGCAGATGAAAGTGTGTAGCTGACTTCTTAGAAGAAGCAGAATCATAAAACAACAACAGAAATGAGAACCAGCCCTATTCATTACTAAGAACCATCAAAAGATACAGGAATCCTCAGTTGCAAAGCCTTCTGGAACTGAAAATAAAGGGGGTCCTGAAAATAACAAGATTGGATAAAAGCTGTTTAGGAAATAGTTAAACCCTAGATTCTCCTCTTAAGCCCACAATATTGAGCAGCTGTCTATTTTGTCTACCCAGCAAAATAATGAAAGTGTGTTCATAAGATCTGGGAAAACAGAGAATCCAGTGATCTTCTGTTGATGCTATGCCTACTATATTATAGACATAGTTGTATACTGAATGCCAAAATTTCTAAGCTCTTCTTGACCAGGTTCCCAGATCATTGATTGCCTGGTTGTCATTCTAGGCAAGAGATTAGAAGACTAGTTGCTGAGGACTCTGACTAGTCTAAGAAATATTATCTAAATATTTCAATATTAGGGTTCCTCTCATAATTGTCTATCTCAGACCAATCTACAGTTAAGTACAAATTCCACAAACTTCTTCCACATATTTAGAATGTCTTTTTTTTTACTTTTTTCTTTCCTTCTTTCTTTCCTTCCTTCCTACCTTTCTTTCTTTCTTTCTTTTTTTTTTTTGTTTCTTTTTTTCCTTTCTTGATAGAAACTCACTTTGTTGTCCTGGGTAGTGTGCCAAGGCGTCATAGCTCACTTCAACCTCAAACTCTTGGACTTATGCAATTCTCTTGCCTCAGCCTTCCAAGTTGCTGGGACTATGGCACTTGGCTAGTTTTTTTTTTTTTTTTTTTTTTTTTTTTTTAGTAAAGATGAGGGTCTCACTCTTGCTCAGGCTTGTGTCAAACTCTTGAGTTCAACTGATCCACTTGCCTTGGGCTCCAGAGTGCTAGGATTACTGGCATGGGCCACTGCACCTGGCCATACCCAGTCAAAACTTCTAATGAGAGTTTTAGTCTTTAATTCTTAATCATGAGCATACAACTAAGGATTGCCAGGTATCTAAGATAGCTTCTAACACAACAGATAAAAGACCACAATAAACAAATATAAAAAAAAATCAATGATGATGAAATAGAAAACATGTGGAGAGAAGAAAAATTCACAGATACACACCAAGCAAGTGCATGCATACACACAAACTGTCATTGATATCCTGAAAGAGAAAAGAGAAAGTATTGCAACCATAACACAAGCATAAGATGCTGTGGGAGAAACAGTATTGTGAGAATGTACACCTCATACATATTAAATATATGAAAATATAAATGAATTCAATAAGAGTGTTGGAAGATAAATTAAAACTAAAAAGAAAAAAGTAAAGAAATGAAAATCAGGAGAGGAAATTAGAGAACCAGTTCATGGGTACAACTATTGAAATTATAGAATTTTCAGAAAGAGAAAAAGGGAGAAAATTAGTGTTAATAACTACTAGTAAATAATTTAAAACCAAAGAGTATGAGTTTCTTATTGAAATGGACCCTGAAATAAAATAAACCCACATATATTATTATAAAATTTTTAGAACAGTGAGGACAAAAAGAAAATCTATAAGCTTGTAGAGACAGAGAACAACACAACAGGTTCACCATAACTTTAGACTTCTCAATAGCACAACATTGGAAGCAAGAAGACAATGGAGCAAGGCCTTCTAAATTCTGAAGGAAATAATTTTGGGCCTAGAATTTAATGCTGAGACCAACCTTGGTCTCAATCAAGTGGATTAAACCTTTTCAGATTTACAGGTTCTCAGAAAACTTACTTCTTCTTATATTTCTTAGGAAGCTACTAAAACAGTTTTCCATCAAAATGAAGGCATCAATCAAGAGAGGAAAATGTCAAAGAAAAAAAATGAGATACCCAACAAGGATCCAATCCAAAATTAGTTTTGCTAAGATACCTAGAATGACAACTGTGCACCAAACATTAAGAATGACTGCATTGTTTGTAGGAAAGGCACACTGAAGGCAGAGTTTTGTTTTCTAATTCCACATCCTTTGAATCTAATAAAATTGTTGGAAGTTGATTTAAAAAAATTATCCAAAGACAGAGGAATATAGGGGCTCTAGAAAAAAGAGAATGTAACCCAAGGAAAAGATAAAGGGAAAGTCAAGGATGACAGCTTTATAGCAGGCTTGGACATATCCCATCTAGAAAGAAAAAGAAGATAATGATGGAAAGGGTAGATGACAAAAATAAATTAAAATTATTATATTTATTTGCTTACCTAATGAAAAAAAAATTACCTTGTGAAAAAATAGTGAAAACATTTTACAAGGTATAGAAAGAGTTTCTAATGTACACAAAGGAAAATAGCCAGAACAAAAAACATTCTTTGCTGAAATATCTTGGTTCATATCTTTTTTCGACATCTCCATGAAAATTATCAGTTTTCTCTTTAATTTTACTGATTCAAACCCCAGTTGATTTATAAGTTGATACTGATATTTGAAAATAACAGTCTGATGGACATATGATTTTTTTTCATTTAAGCTCAAAGTCCTCCTTTATCAGATCAATAGCAATTTATGGTACTGGACTACTTATTTTTGCAAAATTTTGTCTCAGTGACCTTGGTTTAATTTATGCCTGTGGGGCTTGACCATTCTGAGCCTCTCCTCTCTGTCTTTCTGTACTGTTTGGACCACTGCACTATGAAGATATTTAGTAAAGGGCTTGGCTTTATTGACTTTTTATCATAGGCAGAAATATAGCCCCCAAGAAATATTTGTTAATCTTAATTTACCAAGGCAACAAACACTTATGGAGCTTCCGGTAGGTGTCAAGGTCATGTAAGACTTTCTGGTAGGTCTTACATGCAGGATTATCAGGATATGCATGTTAGGATCTTTAGACTCCTAGGAAATCATAGTTTGTCACCTTGTTGTTAATAGAGAGCAAATACTGGCTTTTTAAAATAGTCATATTTTTTAGGAGGAAAGAATTTATACCAGTAATTTACCTATTAATACAATAGGAAGAATAATGATAAACACAGAACCTTGAAACTCCCTGTAGACCATCTCTATTCTGAACACAAAATATCTACAACCCCATACATATCACGTGATATTTTATAAAATAAATTTAAATCCCGCTGCTTAACATATCAGTTTATGACCAAGGTTAAACCTGTGAGACTGCCATGCAGGTGGGCGAATTGCACATGCTGAAGGAAGCAGACCATGTCAGATATCATCATTGAGGTCTGTGTGGGCACCAGAAGCCGGCTAGAGTTGGCAGTAGAAGAAACCAATCAAAATCTCAGCTGCTCTGGCACTGAGCTGCTCTCTAACCTCTCTTCCCAGAAAGAAGCACCAGCCTCACCTCTGGCTTCTACTTTTCCAGGCAATGCCAGCTCTCTTTCTAATGCAAGAAGAGCCAGAATAAGATCAGTTATGAAAGACTCCTAATATCCACAGGTTACTCTATTATTAGTTTCTTTTCATTGAGTTGCCTCTTTGGCTCACCTTTTCTAAATCCTCATGCTCATCCTTAAGGTTGATGTTTGGTGTACAAGACAAGAACTGAGATCTTCCTTCCAACAAGTCCCTGAAAAGGAGGTGGGATTTGTCTCTTGCTCATTTCCAAGTTACTGATCCTTACATTAACTTCATATTACCTGGGACTTTTGACAAAACACAAACTCCTGAATTAATGGCCCAGGTTTCTTGATGCAGTTTTCGCCTTGCTCCACTAGCTAGCACTTGGACAACTAATTAAAGAGACCTAGAAAGGAGTGGGGAAAGTTTAGGGGCTGAGCTGGAGCAAGAATGGGGAATAAAATGGTAGGACAAGGAATACCTGAAATGTATCAAATTTACCTCCCTTTCCTTCCTCTCTTAGAAGGCTTTTATCAACTACCTTGGCTATAAAC
Source organism: Galagoides demidoff (assembly GCA_963574575.1). Classification (NCBI taxonomy): domain Eukaryota; kingdom Metazoa; phylum Chordata; class Mammalia; order Primates; family Galagidae; genus Galagoides; species Galagoides demidoff. Next base: position 4,371 of record CAUYQV010010555.1, on the reverse strand, counting down.
TCCTTTCTTCCTTCCATAATCACCTCCCAGGCTCAAAAGGCCAATGGGAGATTTGTTTTCTAGCCTTCTTCCAAAACAACCCCAGGCTAAAACAAAATAAAGGATTCTTGGTTTTCTATCTACTATCCCTTGAAAAAACTCAGAAACACATCTCCTATTAAACATAAACATTTAATTTTTATAGGAGGCACAGGAAAGCATGCTTCTGTTCATTTTCATTTCTAACGTAGTTCTGGGGGGAGTGATAGTGGCTTAGAATTATTATTGTTAAGTCTGAATTTAAATGAACTCAACCCCTAGTTAAATCACCAATTTTGGTTTGCTCCCTTTTTTGGTGTGCACAATTTCAGCCCTATTAATACAGCAGAACCCCCTCACTGACCACTCTCCTAAATTGACTATCTTTTTAAATTGACATGATTTTCATAGACCAGACATGAACCACATGTATGTATCTGTATAGTAGGCCTGGTTCCTTATGTTGACCACTTCTGTATATTGACACATTTGTTATAGTCCTTTGAGAGGTCAACTTACAAAGGTTCTACTGTAGTTTGATTTTATATTTCCTTAGCAATACAGCAGTGTTTTCTATATTGAACCATAAATCTAGTTCTGTCTACATTTTTATATTAGATTGGTATATTAATCATACTAACATATCAACGTTATTACTTTTTTTTTGCTAGAGAAATAAAGAGGTATTTCAGTAAAAATCAAAACGTTGGGATCAGACAGATCCATGAATCCCAACTCAGTCACTCCCTAGCTGGGTTACCTGGACCCAATTACTGCCTTTTCTGAGCCTCAGTTCCCTCATCTATGAAATGAGAGTAAAATCCACTTGCTCCCATCGTGGTTTTAAAGATGAATTAAGAATGTAAAGTGCTTTGTAGTGCCTGGCACACAGAATGTTCAGTAAAGGTTGACTTCCATTCCATATTCATGCTGTCCTCTAGATGCCACACCAACCCTTAGCTGAGAGATGGCTACAAAGATGCGTGTAAAGGGTCCTTGAAAGAAGCAATGATTTAGTTAGGGATATAGGTTGTGTGTACAGCTAATCATAATAAAAGGCAGGAATATATTAAGTCCTGTGGTAAAGGTATGTGCCACCATTTATGGGAGCATTGAAAAAGGAGGATCCCTGGAGAATAAGGTTTTTGGAGGAGATTATAGAAGGGGCAGTAACTGAACTGAGGCCTTGACAGATGATGTATAATTTTTGACATGTAAAGAGAGCAGAAGTGGATTCCATGAAAAGGGAGCAATGTAGCTACAGGGAGGCAAAAGGAGGGAATTCTGGGGGACACTGAGCAACCCAACACCTGCAGAGTCTGGACTATGGGAGGGGAAGTGAGGATGTAAGAATGGGCTGAGGCCAAAATGGGAAAGACCTTAAATACAAACCTAAGGAGATCCATATTAATCATTTAGACATTATGAGAAATCAATTTAAATAAAATTATGAATGAACACTACAGAATTTTTATAGGAGTAAAAATCCCCAACCAAATGTAGAGTGTTATTTCTATAGAACCAAACATCGACCAACTGCCCCTTTCATTTGACAGTGAATAATACCAGGCTTCACGCTATTGGAACATATTCCGTCAATTAAGAAAAGTACTGATTGCCGGCTGCAAAATATCCCCGTGGTGCCAAAATGTCTGTGGAGTGGGTGGTGAGGGGAAGGGAAGGTGTGATAATTAAAAGAATTGTTACTTGAGATGTCACAGGAGCCAATGTGTTAACTCTGCATGCTGGGAAGCTAGAATGCTCCCAGCTGCCATGGGGAGGGAGGATGTGGTTTGATCCCTGGCACCACTCGTTGGGACAAGATGAATCACAAATGTGTTAATAGTGAGGTTCCATGTCATAATGTGCCAGATGGAGGTGGTTACATCTCTGATTGATTGCCTCCTGGCCAAGACAGGAGTTTTCCAGAAGGCGGCCGTCTCCAAATTGGCATTCAAGCTCTAGGGATCAGCAGGTCTTTATCGTGGTCAACGTGGACCTGACATCCTCGACTTTATGAAGTGTGGCTACCCCCAAGACACAGGCAGCCAGAAACAGGATCTGGATGAGGAAAGATGTGAGGAGGGTGTGATATATGAAAGAAACAGGTTTGCACTGGGCACAGCGCCTATGGCTAAGCTCCTGCGGCTAACAAATCTATAGATGCATTGGACATAAGGAGGTGGAGTGGGGAGACACAGTGTCCACCCTTCTTATTAACAACACAAATAACCAGACAGAGAAAAAGAAAGGGAAAGAAGAGAAAGAAGCATAAAAAACACTATCCAACCTTAGATACCAAATCCCCACAGCAGAGTCTGGTGCCAGGCTGAGGCCGTTGGGCAGAAACACAGAGCACAGGACAGCTAGATGACCTTCCTGTCCATTCCCTCCCACTCACCCCGACTGTGACCACCCAGCCCTTTGTTGTTGTTGCTTCCCCCCCAATACAAGCTTCCAACTATAAACAGCCAACTACAAGGGCAATAACTGTGGCATCCTACTGGGAACTAACGCAGCCTCTCGTTCAGGCTGGGTCCTAATACAGGACAGTGAATAAAGCTTCATTACAGAACAATGGAGTTAGCTGCCAGAGCCTACAGATTTGAATAAACAACAAATAAGCAACATCTGCTCCAGCATATGTGTATGGTAAAAAAAAGTCACAAAATAAAAGAATTTGTAAATGCCAAAAGCAACACTAAACTGCCAGTGCTACTGTAGAGTGAATTTTTAATTGCACATGCAAAGAGGCAGGCTGTGGGTATTAGTCTCACATATGTCTTGTTGCTGCCAACCTGGGAGTATAGATGAATTTAATTAAATAAGGATTATCCCTTCTCCCCAGTACAATTACTTATTTATAACAATGATAAAATTGCCTAATAAAAAAATTGTAATATTTTAAAAACAAGGCTCGAAAACACCCCGCTTTCTGCATAAGTCGTTCGGGGTTGTTTGAGTTGGAGTGTGTCTTTTAAAATTAAGTCGATGCCTACTGCCAAGGAAGAAGGGGGGGGAACAAACCAAATAACAACTCTTATCATAAAGCCGGCTGCAGTTAAACAGCCAGAGACTACATTATGGAGAAATATAAAGAAGATACAGAGTGGCATGGGAATCGGCTTTCAGGGGGTGTGTGGAAAATTAAGCAATTGGACTCAAATTGAGGCCAGGTGACTAAGCCAAGGGACAGGGCCACTGAGACTTGTTCTCTATCAGTCCGCTGATCCTCATCTGTCTTGTGAACAGGCAGTCGCTGGTGATCAGTTGCCTTCATTTGGGCTGTCCCCCTTCCATATATACTGATTCCCTGGAAACAAATAACACTACCCAAACCAAACCAACAACAAAAGAGAGGGGCTCTCTGCCCTGTCTTTGCAGTGACAGCAGAGTTTTTACCTCCGTGTTAGCAGCCTACATCATCAGGGAGGCCACTGGTAAAAATCCAGGTATGACTAAAGTAGATTCACATGTAGGAGGTTACTGGAGAAATCAGCACCTTTCAAGGCTCAGGATCTTTTATCTTTGAACAATTGTGTTGTTTAATACCCTTTCTGCACTAGGATTCAATGCAAGTGGTGAGATTGCATTCTTCTCAGCATGGGCATTCTCTTAAGGCAAATTCAGAGAACATCCAGAACCAAAAAATCGTCAAGGGCTCCATGTGTATGGCTGTGGACAGTTACACCATGTTTCTACCTCGGTTTCCTCACCTGTCCGATGGGAATGATAATAATAGAGCTGACCTCCAAAGGAAGATTCCATGATTACATATATGTGAGCGTTCACTCAGCTGACAAAAGTAAGCACTCACTCAATAAATATTACCGAGAAGTTTAAAGGATGTTTTAGTAAGGCACTAAAATCTGTATCTGCCTCTTTTCTGGATGTTAGCAGCTTTCTATTTATGTCTTGCTTTTTCTTCATGACATTTACCACCATTGTAATTCAATAATTAATTGGTTTCTTCTGATGCTTACATACTCTATGAGACTAGGTTCTGTTTTCCTCCCATTTGTCTCCTCAGCAACCAGAAGAGGTTCTTGTATGTATAAGTATTCATTAAATATTTGTTGAATGAACGAACTCAGTATGAAAGGAGGATTAGATTTGAATTAAAAAGTTCGTGGTTTGTGTTTTGGTCCTTCCTTTTGCCAGCTGTGTAAATTTAGGCAAGTTACTTAATCTGTTGCTGCCTCATCTTTATTTTTTTTATTTTTATTTTTATTTTTTGAGACGGAGCCTCAAGCTATCCCCCTGGGTAGAGTGCCATGGCATCACAGCTCATAGCAACCTCCAACTCCTGGGCTCAAGCGAGTCTCCTGCCTCCACCTCCCAAGTAGCTGGGAC
>CAUYQV010010546.1:0-51605 GCA_963574575.1 Galagoides demidoff | reverse complement strand
TCTGCCATATTGGTTGATAAGTCCTATATGTTGGGGCCTGTGTCTGTCATATTCATTAAGAAGTCCAATATGTTGGGGTCCGTGTCTGCCATATTGGTTTATAAATCCAATATATTGGGGCCTTTTCCTGCCATATTGGTTTATAAGTCCAATATGTTGTGGAGTGCATCTGACATATTGGTTTATAAGTCCAATATGTTGGGGCCTGCGTCTGACATCTTGGTTTATGAGTCCATTATGTTGGGGCCTATGTCTGCCATACAGGTTTATAAGTCCAATTTGATGGGTCCTGTGTCTGCCATATTGTTTTGTAAGTCCAATATGTTTTAGCCTGCCTCTGCCGTATTGGTTGATAAGTCCAATATGTTGTGGCCTGTGTCTGCCATATTGGTTTATAAGTCCAATATTTTCAGGCATATTTCTGCTTTATTGGTTTATAGTTCAATATGTTGCAGAGTGCCTCTGTCATATTGGTTTATAAATCCAATATGTTGGACCCTGAGTCTACCACTTTGGATTATAAGTCCAATATGTTGGGGCCTTCACAGACCATATTGGTTAAAAAAGTTCAATATGTTGGGGCCTGCATCCACCATATTGGTTTATAAGTCCATTATGTTGCGGCCTGCATCTGCCATGTTTGTTTATAAGTCAAATATGTGGGTGCCTGTGACTGCAATATTGGTTTACAAGTCCAATATGTTGGGGCCCGCGTCTGTCATATTGCTTTATAAGTCCAATATGTTGGGCTCTGTATCTGCCATATTGGTTGATAAGTCCAATATGTTGGGGTCTTTGTCTGTCATATTCATTAAGAAGTAAAATATTGGCTCGGCGCCTGTGGCTCAATCGGCTAAGGTGCCATCTACGTACACCTAAGGTGGCAGGTTCGAATCCCCAGCCTGGCCTGCCAAACAACAATGATGGCTGCAACCAAAAATGGCCGGGTGTTGTGGCGGGCTCCAGTGGTCCCAGCTACTTGGGAGGCGGAGGCAGGAGACTCGCTTGAGCCCAGGAGTTGGAGGTTGCTATGAGCTGTGATGCCATGGCACTTTACCCAGGGGATAGCTTGAGGCTCCATCTCAAAAAAAAAAAAAAAATTAGCGGTACTGATGTAAATTGGAATCTCAATCCCAATTCCAAATTTTCAAGGAAGGTTCTCTATTTTGTCCAGTGTGAGTCACAAGTTCGAGTCTGAACCAATCAACTGTACACAGGAAGCCAAGGCTGTATCACAGAAAATGACTGTCAGGGGGACCTTTTTGCCATGTGGGTAGGAAAGTGGGGTTAAGATTATGTTATTTTAATGCACTGCTGTCAGAGGACCTAAGACTTACCAAAGGGCTAGAAGTAAGAGATCCTAGAATTATTGGTTGATAACCTAGACTGTCTCTTATAAATATAACCCTTCTCAACCATGATTTTAGCCAAAACTATATATCAGTTCAAAAATAAGCTCTTCTAGAAGTATCAGTCATGTGTATACTTTGTGTTATTGAATTAAATAAGACTCATGTTTTTGTTTTCAGATGACCATGTAGAAAGGTTAAATAAACATATTTGCTTTGAAAATTAAAGAATCATATTTGTATTCTCACTTAGATAAAAAGCCATCCTACCTGGAAGTGGGCCTGAGATGGACCAGGACACAGGGTCCAAATTTTTCAGTAAAGAACTTAAAATCTGCTCCAAGTCCTGGATGGCAATTCCAAGATCCTGCTCCACTTCCTTTATAAACACATTACAGAATGTAAGAGAGATAATTTTGATTTGAAAAATTTTAAAGGGAAGTGTTAGGATCAACTGTAATGACCACCATAGCACCATTCTGGCCGCAGTGTAGAAAGAAATCTTCCAGCCACAGTGTAGGAGAGAAATTATGTGCTAATATAAGATTCACAAGTTATCTTTCCCTGAAAGCACTCAAGGGGTTAATCAATTTAACATGACCAAAAGAGGATAGTTGCCTACCATGAGGCCAGAATGCAGGGTTCTTAGGACAAGGATGAGTACTTTAGCCCTTGCATTAAAACATTAATGCTGATATATTCTTAACATGAGCAATAATGAATTTTCAGGGAAGTCTAGGCTTACCTCTACATCTTCCTTCCTCTTTCTTCACAGTCAAGACAAACTATTCAGAGTGGCTAGAACAAAAGTCACATTTACATATTGGTAGGAGAGAAGACAATATAATAACTTGCTACGTTATCCAATCCCCACCAGACATATAAAATTTCCAGGAATATTTCACTCTCTGCTTATAGAATTTCCAAATAGCAAAAGGTACAATGATATACATTTCTTCTTTTTCCCAAGCCAGTAGACTCAGGCTGAGACCTAAACCCTAACCCTTTGGAGGAAGAAATAATTAATAGTATCAGAATGACATCCTTGAGGGATTGACCCACTATCTCTGAGATGAAAATAGTCTAACTTTACAGAACAAACAGCACCACTAGACTGGGACTTGAGCCACTTTACTGAATTCTAAAGAAACAGAGGAACCAAAAGAACAGCTCTAACATCATAGTCAGGAAACATGCCAGTAAGACAATGGTTGGAGTGCACTTGGCAGGCTTTAGGGAAACACCAGCTGAATCCAATATGTTCATTTACACAATGCAAGCGAAGTCTGAGTGATTGGAAAGCCAGCTGAAGCAAATGTAGTTGGAACACAGTAATAAAAATATAATTAGGAAATGGAGTAAATGTGGTTGGAAACCAGTAGAAAAATCAGTCCAGAAACTTAAGAACTTTTTTGGGTTTGTGGAGCACATGAAAGAGACTGTAGTATATAGGGCAACCGTACTTTAAGTGTGGTCCCTGAAGCAATAGCGTCACTTTGGGGAATTTGTTATTATAGAAACACCCATGTTCAGCCTTAGCCTATTCTTATTGAATTGGAAACTCTAGGAGTGGGGCTCAGAAAATTGAACTTTAACAGATGTGCCAGGGATTCTGAGAACCACTGACACTGGGAATTGGATATTAAGTGGAATTTATTAAGCATGGGGGGGAGGCATTATATATTCACCATGTATAGATAGGAAGAGAAACAAAAAATATTCAAATCAATGTATTATGAGCATATACCCTAGAGCTGTGTTTTTCAAAATCCAGGTCATAGCACATTATTGAGTTATATAATACATCTGAACCACTAATAAGCATTTAGAAAACTTAAAATAGATGAGAATATAAAATATCTATTTTACCTAGAGTATTTATCTTCAAAATTATTTTGTAGTCATCTGTCTTTGTGTGTGTGTGTGTGTGTGTGATTGAGATGTAAAACTTGTTTTTTACCTTAGATAGAGATTGAAAAGTTGCAAAAGCCACTTCTCTAAGGCAGTGATTATTAAACTTTAAGAATCATAAGAGGTACCTGGTGTATAAAAGATAAATTAGATAAATTTCCAGGCCCCAAGCAGAGATTTAGTACTGGAACTGAGGTGTGACCCAGGAATCTCCATTTTTAACAAGGTGATTCTGATTCAGGTGGTCTGATCTATAGATTCATATGTTTCCAAGGTAGAGACTATCACTAATATTACTAACAAAAACTTAGATTACAATTTTGAGCTCAAATTACACATTCAGCCATGGCGTTTACGAAGTTGAATTGGACATGAATCCTTCCCTCAAAAAACAATACAAATTAAAATAAGTACTCTTTATTGTTGGGCCTACCTTATGTGGAAAATCTGAAAAAAAGGGACACAGGGTAAAATATCCCTGGAGATTCTATTTGCCAATTATAATCCACTTAGTAACATCTATTGAGATAATCATTAACTGCTAGCCCATATGGTGCCTTTTTGAGTGGTGGAAAGAGGTATCCACTTTGGATAAATGAATGAGGAAAAGACACACCTAATGTGTGCTCCTTCCTGATGCAGTTTCAGCCTCATGCCATGGCTTTGTGTGGTGGACTGCAACAAGGACAATACATTATTGTTCTCTGTTATCTATAATCTTTGTTGCTGCCCCCACACACTAATTCTGCACTGTGCTTCAGAATCGATTTGGCCTGTAGAACCCCCACAAGTGATGTAAGCAAGGGGCTTAAAAATGGCTTTTATATTGGGTCTTTCCGTCTTGCTACTTTCAGTAACCCTTGTTACCATGCAAACAGGCCCAGGTTAGCCAGATGAATGAAGAAAAACTACAAGGGGAGAAACCCCGGTCATACTAGCTATCATGGCTGAAGCCATCCTATACCAGTCAACTCCAGGCCACCCACGACCTGACTGTAGATGTAAAAGTAAGCCAGCCAAGATCTGCCAAGAAGAATCACCTCACTGAGCCCAAACCAGATTGCCAGTCTATAAAAAGCTTGAGAAAAAATAATGATCATTTTTTTAAGGCACTACATTTTGAAGTGTCTGGGTGTTTAGTGAAGACTAATGAGACACAGCCAGAAAGTTGTTACAGCTGGTTAGAGTTCAGCCCCTGCTTGAGCCCCCTCAAGCCCATAAAGAACCCAAGCTACACCATTATACAAGGCAACAGAGGTATAAAGTATTTTAAACTAGTCTAAGTGACAGTGGTTGCAGAATAACCAACAATAAATCTCTACTGAGTAGAGTGGTTGGAACTTGATTATCTGACCATATATGAAAGATGGAAATAATTTGAGAAGAGCCTGGTGAGTTGGGAAATTGGATGATCTAATGATAAGATCAGACTTATTCAACATATCATGGATTATGCAGCATGACAAAAATTCCAAATTGACTGTTGTAATCACAGTAGTCATTGTACACACAGCCTATTAGGCCTATGGATTGCTTCTGGGAATTTTTATTAAGAAAATCATGCGTATTGAGATAGTGATAACCTGTACTACTTCAATATTTCATTATCAATCTGGATCCCTGTGCAAAACCACTATGAAAATGTGTTCTTATGTAACAGAGCAGCAGGAACACAGCCAAACAAGTTCCTGTCAACTTCCCCTCACTTCCCATTTCTTATTGTGCCACAGTTGTGAAGGGACACAACAAGCAATCAGCAATGTTAGTGTTCTCTAATGGAGCTTCATGCATAGGCCATAGATGGCATCCAAAACCACTAGAGCTAAGTGCAGTAATTTACATGTATGAAAGTACATACTTTTGTCTATGGAGATGTTTTAGTAATTTTCATCAGATTTCTAAAGGGAACTCTGTTCTCACCACTTTCCCCAAAAAGCTAAGAATCACTACACTAATGGAATCTTAATTTGTAAGCATCTCAGTTTATTTGAGGATGACTTGATTTTCTATTTAAACAAGATCCTTACCGTCCTATACATACAAGTACTTTGTACTCCATGTGTAATGTGAATCTTTTCTTTCTCTTAACTTTATAATGAAATTAAATGTGAGTTCCCACAGGGATGAAAACAAATCTTATTGTTACTTTGAAATCTCTTGGCAAGGAAGGGATCAAGCTAAGAGGGCAATTTTTTCCCCAGTCTCCTCTCCAGTTTCCTTACAATCTCCCTTTTTATTTACACTTATTCTGTGACCCTTTTACCTATTAGAGTGTCCAGAGGAATCTGAACTCTAATGGCTTCTCTCGCCATTGTTCAGAGGAATTTCTCTGGGTCATGAGCATCCTTTGGGATTCTCTGGTTCGTGTCACTTTCCAGAACTCTTCTCTCTTCCTCGTGTGAGTATTTATTAGAACTGAGATACTCAGTGTATTAGCCCTCCCCTCAAAATTTACTAATGCACATAGAATGTACATGGTCTGAAAGTCTTCAAGTTTAAGATGTGACGGTACAGAGAGTCAGTCTCCTTCTTCATCTGAATTTCCACGAGTTCACAACAATGCCTGTTTATCTCACATGACCAGACACACCTAAAAACCCTTCATAACAGAGATGCTAGATAGGGTTGTCAAAGATTTCTCCATCTTGCTATCCTCAATGCTCTTGGAGAATCTGAAAAGAAGGGATGATGAAAGTCTTTATGAATGTCCCTTAGCTACAAGCTGGCCAGCCCAGGGATCATTAGCAGAGGCCAAAACTGATCTGGGATCCTAGACACAATTTATTTTAATAATGAAGGTGGTCTGGTAATTCACCCTGGAGAAACCTCAGGTTAGATGAGGCAGGACCTGTCCACTCTTGAGGGGGATAGATTGAAGAGGGATTTATTTTTTTGCTTTTACTACTTTTCATTTTGAAGACAGCAAAACCACATCACAAAACAATTGGAACACAGGATAAAGAATAAAAAGAACCCCTACCTTCACTCCTGATCTACCATTTTCACACAACCAAAATTAAGGTTACTGCTGTGTTTTAATCACACAGTTAAATCTACTTTCTTTTTGTACATATAGAACCCAGTTATCTCAACCTTTCTTGGTTCTCAGCTGATCTCATTTTGGGGACTTCTATAGTAGTTCATGATTGTCCCACAGAATTTCAAATTAGAGAAAAATATATCAGAAAATATCTTCCAGTGAATCAAATTGGGCTATGGGATAAAATTGGCTGAGCTCCCTCACTTACCCACTGTGCAACTTGGACCATCTTTATGTTTCAGTTTTTTCCTCTATAAAATTAAGGTAGTAATGATCACTAGCTATATACATCATTGAAGAGTTAAATAACAGTCTTTTAAAACACATAGCAAAGTTCATAAGTGGTAAGCTTCTTGGATCCCTAGGTGAAAACTAATTGATAAATACTGGCTATTAGTAGTAACAACCTACTCCAGCATTTGTTGATTTATGTTTCTCACATACTGTTTACATTCCCCAAAATGAGAACACAGATTCTCTGAGTCAAAGAGAAGAACACTGTAATCACATCATGATCTATAGTTGTCATAGCTAGTTTTTGAATGAGAATAGAGTTCCTCTGTTATGCTCTCGACCTTATGTTTGTTCAAGATACCACATCAGTTGAAGGTGCCCTTGTGGGCCTACTCAGCACTGCTACGGTTTTCTATCACCATCAATCAGGAAAACATATGTTAATTAAGTGCTTTGCTGTTTTTGCACATGATTTATTAGGTCTCTTATCATTAATGTGTTTGATCAAAAAGAAAAGTAATTAAGTGGGGAATAATAGTGGCAACACATACTTGGCATCAATTATTAAAATAAAAGTTGTTAGGATGAGAGGCTGATCATTTGTCCTTAAGCCTTTTGGGGGGTCTCAGCTGATGGCAAACTATTGGAACTATTACTGCTTCTAATTCTTAGATACACTATTCTTTTTACAGACCACTAAAGGGAAATATAATTTGATATTTATAATCAAAATGCCAGCAGCTGGCAAAGGAAGACTGGAATTATACAATCTTTTCTCTTTATCCCTTAATCATAGAAAGTCAATAAAACTCCTCTTCAGTCAAAAACCTGTGATTTGTCCTTTAAATATCAATAATATGACTTTGTAAGATAGCCTTCTCAAAAAATAATAACTACACAATTTTGGGTGGTGCCTGTGGCTCAGTGAGTAGGGCACCAGCCCTGTATACCGAGGGTGGTGGGTTCAAACCTGGCCCCTGCCAAACTGCAACAAAAAAAATAGCTGGGCATTGTGGCAGATGCCTGTAGTCCCAACTACTTGGGAGGCTGAGGCAAGAGAATCACCTAAGCCCAAGAGCTGGAGGTTGCTGTAAGCTGTGACACCACAGCACTCTACTAAGGGTGACAAAGTGAGACTCTGTCTCTAAAAAAAAGTAATACTAAGGGCAGCACTTGTGGCTTGAGGGGTAGGGCACTCGCCCCATATACCAGAAGTGGTGGGTTCAAACCCAACCCTGGCCAAAAACTGCAACAATAACAACAACAACAACAATAATAATAATAATAATAATAATAATAATGACTTCACAATTTTAACGGGAAATAACAATGCATTATAAAATTTAAAAAAACATGTTTTTTTCTTTCTGGAATAACTTGTTTTTCTAATGGAATTGTTCATAAGAAGTTGGAAAGCAACTCCATGGGTCATTTTGTGTATCTCTCATTTTTTTTAGTCAGGGTTATAAACAAACCTGTTAGAATTTGTTCTAGCCCTTTCAATAAAAGGACCCAACATAAAGACTATTATTCATATATTATGATTAATGCTATTATCCTGATGAATCTCTTATCTTCAGAGATATTAAGATGCTGTTGGTTTCAATACTTTAAAGCCAATGAGTTTTAATCCTTAGAGTCAAATTAAAAATACTTAGTCACCATAAATTATGTTTGGAAGAAGCTAGGGTATAAACATTACAAATAAATTGAATTCCACTCTCAGGAAATATTTAGGTATAACAGGAATTCAGCCTTAAAATGTTGTAATATGAATAATGTACTGACAAAGCTAATTTTTCTAACTTTAAATTTATTGCTATCTAATTTTTAGGATTTTTTTACTTTCAATATTTTGCCTTATATTAGAAAGATTTTGTATGTGAAAGTCCTTGTAAAAACAAAATAGGCCAAATGTGAAAGTTGCATGGCTATATACAAACTAGAATATCAGAATAGCTAAATGGGAGATAAAAATTTGGCCTAAGGATGAAAATGATAAAGTTAATTTAGGAAACACTTTAATGATATGCTAAAACTGAAGTAGGCTTACAAATCATCTATATTTCCCAAAATTAGTTCCATGGAACTTAATCTTGTGAGATTGTCCTTGTAAAAAAAAAAAAAAAAGGAGTTCCATATCAAATAAGTTTGGGAAACACTGCTCTTCAAATTTAGTCTCCACCACCTAGGGACTTGAGAAGCTTGCCACTTACAAAACCTGTTTATGTCTATTTAACCCAATATCTGCTTATTTCATTTGACCATAAATGTTTTTCTGCATAATTCTAATTAACATACTGTCATACTTCAGAAAATGCTAATCTATACTAAACTTCTAAAGAATGAAACTTATTTACAGAGTTGTTGCCCAACATCCAACAACTAGTTAACAGCAGCTTTAGTAATAGAATTCAGGTATTCAGACTCACTGCCGGTGCTCATGTCTATTATATCCAAATACTTAACATTTTTACTCAAAGAAAAAGAGTACTAAATTTTCCTTTTATATCCTTCTAAGAGTCCTTTCCTTACCTGAAGGAAATAGAGCAGGAAAGATTTATTCTGACCCCTCCTCCTAAGATTCAAGTCAACCTAACACTCATGCACCCTCATACCATAGAACATTTGAATGTTTATAAATAGATGTGAATAGTTCATCAAATTCATCAAGAAGTTAGATTGTGCCTCACCATTTGCTATTCCCATTTCTACTAATTTGAAATAGCCCTTTTACCACTCCTCCAGCAGTAACTTTGAGATAAAGGATTTTTTTTTTTTTTTGGTCTTCGTACACTAATGCCTCTTGAAGGCCATTTGTGTCACACTTCAGGAGTTTTTTCTCATTACCTGAAGAACCATGAGAAAGTGAAAAATCTCTATCCATCTGAGAACTAAACTGGAATATATGTTCAGAACATTTGCTGCTTAGCCCCACTAGATCTGTTTTATTTATCATACACAGTTTAAATGATCCGGCATGCAGGCCTGCAACATCATCCTACCTCCAATCAGGAGTGTTTTGCCTAGTGGTATTTGTTGTTTACTATAAACTAAATATTGTCGGAAACTACAGAACTTCTCATATTTCTTCATTGCCTTTTTTTCATTTAATTTTTCTTCCTTTTTAATATCCTAAGGCATTTAAAGAATAGCACTTCAGTGTGACAATATAGCTCACCTCTTCATTTTGAGGTCTGTGGCTATAATTTTTTTTTTTTTTTAGAGACAGAGTCTCACTTTGTCGCTCTTGGTATAGTGCTGTGGTGTCACACAGCTCACAGCAACCTCCCACTTCTCTTGCCTCAGCCTCCCAAGTAGCTGGGACTACAGGCGCCCACCACAACGCCCGGCTATCTTTTCGTTGCAGTTTGGCCAGGCCTGTTTGAACCTGCTGCCTCGGTATATGGGGCCAGCACCCTACTCACTCAGCCACAGGTGCCGCCCTGTGGCTATAATTTTGACAGTTGTTTAGAAATGCAGAATCTCAAGTCTCACTTGGCACTAGTCAGTCTCTGCATTTAAATACAATCCTAGCGGGATTAGTATGCGCCTTAAAGTTAGAACGTTGGTCCGGGGTATGTTACAAAGCAAGGATTTAATTTGTGAAGCAGAAGGTGGGAAGAAGTACATTTATTCACTAAGGCCTTCTGAACTGAAGCATCTTTTTTTGTTCTAAAATATATTAGGTGTGCGAGTTTTTAATTTTGTGAAATAGAAACAAACCTGGATGCTTTCTGAAATATTTCAAAGGGAACATAAAAATATAACTCACATAACTTATTTAGTCAATTTGGCTCTGATACCAAATAAGCTAATGGGCAGGCTTCTTTCCCTCAGGGAACTGACAACTAAGGCTGGGCAGCACAGTTCAGAATCAACAGGAACCTTAGAAGGGTGTGCATGGAATAAATGCAACCCTTTCATTGCCCCCATGCGTGAGGCATTAACATGCACAGCAACAATGCAACTATTCCCTGCTTTACTCTGTCTATGCATTTCTACCGTGTGAATTCCCAGCAGCAGCTATCTTAGAAATAATGGGGAAAAGAGAATCAAGTCTTTAATGCTTCCTTAATTTAAACAAAAAAAAAAGTATAGTTTTCCTCAGGATACTAAGAGGTGCTGTGTGTGACTATGTACTAATCTTATTTGATAAGGCCACAATTGATTTCTTTTCCCATGCATTTCGAAGTGCTGTATCTTAGCAGTAGCTTTCTCTAAGGAACTTTACACAAGCAGCTCATTACACCACACACACACACACACAAAATCTTTGTGAGGTAAAGGAATCGATATTTATGCTCAATCTTGGATAAAGTGATAGATAAAATGGATGAAAAGCACTACACTAGGTGGGTTGAATTTAAGACTACTAGCTCTTAGCTAAATACTCTATGTAGTGGTGTCCCTAGACACCATTTTTAGAATTACGGAAAATTAACTTATTGGTTTTATTACGTCTACCTTTAAGTAGTCCTAACCATCCTCTTGGTTTATAATAGGGATGTAGGTGGGTGCCAAAGAGCCTGAAGATGTGTCTTAGTCAATAGAAATTTCAAGAGTAATAAACAACTAAGTTTCTAAGCAGTTGGTTTCATGCTCACTGATGGCCCTGTTATTACTTGTTAATTAACGTTTTATCTGCTCATCTGTCATCAGTAAACATCCATGTACCCTCAAGTCTGCACTTAGTGTAGAGATTTTGACTTTTTCTGATGATGGATTATGCCTTAGTTAACCAAAGACCACAATCCAGATTAAACAACACAAACCAAAAGGGAAATAAATTTGAGGCAGAAAGTAAATATAGTTGCCTGGCACAGAATGAAATCTAGAATATAAAGTCTACAACAAAATAGTAAAAATTTATATACAAGGTCAAGTTCTTGGGTCCAGTTTATTTGAAACCCATGGGAGTACATCCAACTGGAAATTTTCAGGGCTGAACAAAATTGTGATGAAGTAAAATAGAGAATGTGACACCTTTTCCATAGAACATACTTATACTTCACCTGTGACTTTGAAAGTTTCAATCTAAAGAAATGACTAATTAGTGGAATTTCTAGTTATTGTGATCAAGAATTGATTAGGAATTTGGGACAAAGACTCTTTTGGTTGTCTTCAATACACACCATCAAGCCGACTGCCAATTCTGACTGTATTTAGAGTACGGTTTTTGGAAAATAGAGGAAACTTAAGAAACTTAGACCAAATTTTTTCCCACACCTTGGACTGGATATGTCTCCCCAAGTCCAGACAGATACTTTTTGATACAGTAGCTTGTAGAATGAAGATAAATATTTTCAAATCATATTTTCCCTAGGCATTCAAAAACACCCAAGAGAATTATGCAGTTATATGGCAATAGCTTCAGCTGGATGTACTGTTAAGTTCTGGCCAGAGCTATTAGGTAAGAGAAAGAAATAAAGGACATCAAAATTGGAAAGAAGGCAGTCAAATTTTCTCTGAAGATTACATGATATTTTTTTTTAATATCCAACATCCATTTCAGATTATTAAGGTGGTAGAAGAGGTTTTGTTACATGGATGAATTGTATAATGCTGAAGTCAAGGATTTTAGTTTACTCGTAAACAGAATAGTGTACTTTGTACCAAATAGGTAAGTTTTATTCCTTCCCCCATCCCACCCTCCTTTCTTAGTTTTTTATGTCCTTTGTACCACTTTATGACTGTGTGTGCCCATCACTTAGCTCCTACTTATTAGTGAGAACATGTTGTATTTGTTTTTCCATTGCTGAGATACTTTACTTAGGATGATGCTCTCCTGTTCCATCCAAGTTGTTGCAAATGACATTATTTCACTCCTTTTTATGGCTGAGTAGTACTCCACCATGTGTATGTGTGTGCACACACATCACATTTTCCTCATCTACTTATCAATTGATGGACACTTAAGTTGATTCTACTTCTTTGCAACTGTGAATTGTGCTATGATAAACATTCTGGTGTAGGTGTAATTTTGATACAATGACTTATTTTCTGTGGAGTAGATAACAAGTAGTGAGATGCTATATCAAATGGTAAGTATATTTTTAGACTATTTTCCATAGAGGTTGTACTAATTTTCCATCCCAGCAATAATGTATAAGCATTCCCTTTTCTCCATATTTACATCAACATCTATTTTTTTTTTATTTTTTAATAATGGCCATTCTAATTGGGGGAAGGTTGCATCTCATTGTCATTTTAATTTGAATTTCCCTGATGATTAATGATGTTGAGAATTTTTTCATGTTTATTGGCCAATCATCTACGTTCTTTTGAAAAAAAAAAAACAACCTGTATATGTCTTTTGCCCACTTTTTAATGGGGTTATTTGTTGTTGTTCTTGTTGTTTTCCATCCTGGTTTATTTATGTTCTTTGTAGATTCTGGATATGTGTAGTAGCCCTTGGTAGGTTGTAGAGCTTGTGAGTATTTTCTCCCATTCTATAAGTTGTCTATTTACCTTATTGATTATTTCTCTTGCTGTGAAGAAACTTTTTAATTTAATTAAGTACAACCTGTTTTGTTGTTGTTGTTGTTGTTGTTGTTGTTGTTGTTGCTGCTGTATTTGCCTTTGGGGTGTTGGTCATAAATTCTTTACCTAGGCATATTTAAAGAAGGGTTTTTCTTACATTTTCATTTAGAAGTTTCGTAGTTTCAGGTCTTCCATTTAAGTCTTTAATCCATGTTGAGTTAATTTTTGTAAATGGCAAGAGGGTAGAGATTCTATTTAATTCTTCCTTTTCCAGCACCATTTATTGAATAAAGTGTCCTTCTTCCAATGTATGTTTTTGTCTAATTTTTTGAAAATCAGCTAGCCATAGCTATATAGTTTTATTTTGGGGTTCTCTATTCTGTTCCATTGGTCTGTCTCTATCTTTATACCAGTATTACACAATTTGGGTTACTATAGATAGTAGTATAATTTGAAGTCAGGTAATGCAATACCTTCAGATTTGTTCTTTTTGCTCAAGTTTTTTTTGGCTATTCAGGCTCTTTTTTAGTTCCATATTAAATTTAGGATTTTTTTCTACATCTGTAAAAAATGATGTTGGTATTTTGAAGGAAATTGCATTAATTCTGCAAATCACTTTGGGCAGCATGGAAATTTTAACAGTGTTGATTCTTCCGATCAGTAAGCATGAGATTTTTTTGCTTTTATTTGTGTTATTTATGATTTCTTTCATCACAGTTTTATAGTTCTCCTTGTAGAGATCTTTTATCTCCTTGGTTAAGTATATTCCTAGGTATTTTATTTTCTTTGCAGCTATTATAAATGGCATTGAGTTCTTGATTTGACTCTCAGCTTTACTATTATTAATAGTAGTAAATGCTACTGATTTGTGTACATTGATTTTGTAAACTGACACTGTTGAATTTATTTACAAATTCTAAGGGTCTTTTGGTGGAATCTTCAGGATTTTCTAGATGCAAGATCATATTGCTGGTGAACAGGGATAGTTTGATCTCTTCTGTGATTTGAATGCCCTTTCCTTTGCTTGATGGCTCTGGCTAAGAATTCCAACACTATGTTGAATAGAAGGGAACAGTCATCACCCTTGTCTTGTTCCAGTTCTTAAGGGGAATGCTTTCAACTTTTCCCCATTTAGTATGATGTTGGTTTGTATTTGTTATATGAGGATTTTGTTTTTAGGCATTTTCCTTCTATCCCTAGTTTGTTGAGTGTTTTTATTATGAACAGTGCTGGATTTTATTGAATGATTTTTCTGCATCTCACATGGTATTTGTTTTTACTCTTGTTTATGTGGTGAATCACATTGATTAATTTGTGTTTATTGACCATCCTTGAATCCCTAGGATAAAACCCTCTTGATCATGATGAATTATATTTTTGATACACTGTTGAATTTGGTTTACTAATATTCTGTTAAGAATTTTTCCATATATTTTCACTAGGGGTGTTGGTCTGTAGTTTTTTTACTTTTTGTTG
This sequence comes from Galagoides demidoff, assembly GCA_963574575.1. Taxonomy (NCBI): domain Eukaryota; kingdom Metazoa; phylum Chordata; class Mammalia; order Primates; family Galagidae; genus Galagoides; species Galagoides demidoff. The sequence goes on along the minus strand of CAUYQV010010546.1, from coordinate 37,112 downwards.
TGTCCTTTCCTGGCTTTAGTGTCAATGCGATACTGGCTTCATAGAATGAGTTAGGGAGGATTTTCTCCTTCTCAGTGTTATGGAATAGTTTCAATAGGATAGGTACCAGTTCTTATTTATGGGTCTGGTAGAATTCAGCTGTGAATCCACCTAGTCCAGGGCTTTTTATTTATTGGGAGTTTTTTTTTATTATGTTTCACCCTCACTACTCACTACTGATCTGATTAGGATTTCTATTTCTTCCTGATTCAGAGTTGGAAAGTTATGTATTTCCAAAATTTATTCATTTCTTCTAGGTTTTATGGTTTGTGTGCATAGAGGTTTTCATGGTAGTCACAATAATATTTTGTTTTTCTGTGATACCAATTGTAATGTTTCCTTTTTCATTTTTGATTGAGCTTATCTGAATCCTTTCTCTTGTATTTCTTATTTTTTTTTGCTTGGGTCTAGAAAATTTGTTTTATGAATCTGAATGCTCCTGTGTTAGGTGCATATATATTTAGGATTATTATATCTTCATGCTGAATTTCTCCCTTTATCATTGTATAATGTCTTTATCTTTTAAAACTATTATTGATTTAAAGTCTATTTTATCTGATATAAGAATAGCTACCCCTCCTCATTTTTTGTTTTCATTCACATGGCTTATTTTTTTCATCCCCTTACTTTGAAAAGTCTATAAGAGTCTTTGCAAGTTCCATGGATTTCTTGAAGGCAGCTTATATTTGGGTTTTGTGTTTTCATCACTTTAGCCATTCTATATCTTTTAAGTGGAACATTAAGACATTTAAATCCAATATTAGCATTGACATGTGAGATATAGCTTTATTTATCATGTTGAATGATATCTTGTGGGGTTTGGGATTTTTCCCCCTTTTGCTACTGTTTTACATATAAGAGCTGTGAATTTTAACTTTTAGATGTTTTTACACTGGTGGGTAGCAATTGTTCTCTTCCATACATAGAACACTTTTAAGCATTTCCTATAGGGCAGATCCTGTGGTGACAAATTCCCTTACTGTTTCCTTGTCTAGGAAAGACTTTTTATTTTTCCTTTATTTATGAAACAGCCAATTTTGCAGGATATAAAAGTCTTAGCTGGCAGTTATTCTGTTTAAGAAGACAAAAAAATGGGACCCAGATTGGTTCTGGCTTGTAAGATCTCCACTGAGATGTCTGACGTTAGTCCAATGGTTTCTCTTTGTAAGTTACCAGTTACTTTCATCTTGTAGCTTGTAGGATTTTCTCCTTCATTTTTGCTTTTGCTAGACTGATGACTATATGTCTTGGTGATGTCATATGTGTTTCTTCTATGTGTTTTATGACCATCTTGTATCTAGATATCTAAATCTCTGGCAGTATCATGGAAGTTGTCCTCAATTATTCCCTCAGGTACTTTTTTCATGCTTTTTGATTTTTCTTATTTACCTTCAAGGATATCTATGATTCTTATATTAGCTCATTTTACATAGTCTCATATTTCTCTGACTGAATGTTCGTTCTTCTTTCTTCTTTGTTATACATTCAATTTTTTCTGCTGGGTAATCCAAAAGCCTTGTCATCAAGCTATGAAATTATTTCTTCTGCTTGTTCTAGTCCATTGTTAAAGTTTGCTGTATTTTGAAATACCCTATGATACTTTAATTTATTTAAGTTCTGTTATATGTTTTCTTATATAATCTATCTCTTTAGATAATTTTTCATTTATGTCTTAGATTTCTCTTTTTTATTTTTTTTTGTGTGTTTGTATTGGTTTTTAACTTTGTCATACATCTTATTAATCTTATTTTCCATCCATATTCTGAATTCCATATCTGAAATTTTAACAATTTTGTTTAGTTTGGGGTCCATTGTTGGAGACCTTTTATGATCCTTTAGCAATGTTGAAATAGCTTGTTCTTTCATGTTTCCAGCCTTCTTATGCTGTATACTTCTCATCTGAAAACTCTTCTCTTAGATCAAGACAGATAAATTTGCAGGGTACCTCTTCTCTTCTGCTAGGAACTCTCCTACTTAGTGAAAAGAGTGAGTGGTCCCTAGATAGTGTACTTGTGTCCTACTCTGGAAGACTGACCTAGCAGGAGAGGAGTAGATGCACTGAAAGCTTGTATCACAGCTGTTCTCCTGTATCAGCCTCTTCCCCTGTGATTGTCACAGTCTAAGATATTACTAGCAGATATTAGTATGGAGTGGTAGGTTGTTCCTCAGGTTGCAATTGGAAGCTCAATGGGAAGGGACTGGGCATCACAGGGCTAGGTGGTATGAGAGTTTGCTCTGCCCAGGTTTCCCTATAGTAGTGACAGTGGTGGCTGGCCAAGGTTTGTGGGCATTATTTTTCCCAGGTTCAGATTTAGTGAAGGTACAATGTGGAGGGGTAGTAGAGGTAAACAGGGTTGCAAAGGCAGATGAGACTATGTGTGACAGGCAGGGAGGGCCACAGTTGTGAAACAGTGCAGCAGCATTCAAGGGATGGGACAGTACTGGTGTTCAGGGATTGGGCCATGGTAGCCAGGTGGTACAGAGTTGATGGGGCTACTGAGGTGCTCAGTCTGCAGCTGCCAGTGTTACCAGTATTTTTCTCTTTGTGATGGGTCTTTGGTCTGGAGATTCAAGAATGAAACTCCAGACCGTGAGAGTTAATCACAAGAGAAAATTTATTTTACAGAGAAGTTAATAGAGAGAAGGGTAACAAAGCTTCTGGCAGTGGAGAGAGGGGAATTCCCAAATGGGAAGACACCCATAGGTCTTTTGTCTAGGGGTTCATATACTGCTTGTAAGTGGTGGGAGCCTAGGAAGGTATGTCACACTTGGCCAGGATCTAGCAAACAAAAATTATCCCATAGCTCAGTGAGTAGGGCACCAGCCACATACACTAAGCCTAGAAGGTTTGAGCCCAGCCTTGTAAACAACCATGACAACTGCAACAAAAAATAGCTGCATGTTGTGGAAGGTGCCTGTAGTCCCAGCTACTTGGGAAGTTGAGTCAAGAGAATTGCTTAAGCCCAAGAGTATGAGGTTGCTATGAGCTGTGATGCCACACAGCACTCTATTGAGGGCAACATAGTGAGAATCTGTCTCAAAAAAAAAAAAATCATCCTGGTCATGTTGATTAGTGAATGAATGTATTAGCAAAGAAGAGGTCTTCATAGTTCCTGTCCTAGGCAAAGCAGCAGGGTATATGCTTTCCACTCCAGGAGGTGCCATCCCTAGATGAAATACTGTTTGCATCCAGAGTATAGTTTGGAAAAAAAAAGTCTGCTTGCTCATGCCTAGAAAATGGGGGTCCCTGTCTACCCCTGAATAGGGGAACACTGTATCACCAGGGTTATAGCACCTCACAGGAGGTAGGGCTGTGACAGTTGACTAACTAGAAGGGATGTAGAGGTGTGCCGAGATCTATGGACAAGTCATAGTGACTGGGGCTTTCTCTCTGCCCAAGACTGGTGGTGAGGAGCTGAGGAGCTACTCAGGTGGTGGTGGCAGAACCACTATCCAGAAGGCAGTGTCAGATAATGCAGCCATGGGCACTTGCTGTGCCTAGATCCTCAGAAGGCAGTGAGGGGTGCATGACACCCAGTCATGTGGTGCACAAGAGCACCTGACTTCCCTGCTCCCCCCATGGCCTGACAGTGATAATGGGGAGGCAGCCTGCAGTGGAAGTGACCCTTACATACACTGGGCATCTGGGCCTGAGAGCTCAGAATGGCATCAGTTGCAGTGACCCAGGATCAGAAGCCAGCATGACCCTACCTTGCTTGGTCTCCAGTACAGTTGCACAGTCTTCACACAGCTCTCTGATCAGTCCAGAGGCCTGCTGTGGTTAGAGGGAGGCCCTTATAGCTTGAATTTCAGTGTTCATGGGGGTAATGTGGAGCCACAGGGTTCTCTTCTATGACTTATTTCCACATTTAGGTTTCTACTGTTGCTTTCTGATTCACAATGCTCTCTTTAAGATGATCCATCTATAGGTAAACATCTACTTACAACTTCAGCCTTCTCCTTGGGAGTGAGGTGTGCAGGCTGTTTCTAGGTAGCCATATGGAGAATCTCAACATGATGTTATATATAAAAAAAACAAAAGACTCAACCAAAAAGCTCTTACAACTGATAAACAAATTCAGTAAATTTGCAAAATGCAAAATGAACATGTAAAAATCAGTAGCTTTTCTATACATGAACAACTAGTTAGCTGAGAAAAAAATTAAGACAGCATTCCCATTTATAATAACTACAAACAAAATAAAACCTATAGGAATAAACTTAACCAAGGAAGTGAAAGATCTTGCAAGAAAAACTACAAAACACTGATGAAAGAAATTCAAGAGGACAAAACAAATGGAAAAACGCCAATGGTCATGAATCAGTAGAAATAATACTGTTAAAATAACTATACTACCCATAGAAATCTACAGATTCAATGAAATCCCAATCAATTCTTTACAATTAATGACATTCTTCACAGAAATAGGAAAAAATCCTAAAATTCATATGAAACCACAGAAGACCCCAAATAGCAAAAGCAATCCTGAGCAAAAGGGACAGAGTTAGAAATATCATATTTCTTGACTTTAATATATGCTACAGGTTTAGGTAATAGTAACCATATCAGCATGGTACTGGCATAAAAACAAACACATAGACCAGTGAAATAAAATAGAGAACCCTGAAATTAATCCATGTGTCTAAGGCTTACTAATTTTTGACAAAGGCACTAAGAACATTTATTAGGAAGGGACAAAACTGGTTATCCATATGAAGAAGAATAAAACTAGACCCCATCCCTCACTCTATTCAAAAACCAACACAAAATGGATTGAAGACCTAAATATAAGACCCCAAACTATAAAACTCCTAGAAGAAAAGATAGTATGAATGCTTTAGGACATTGTTCTGTGAAAATATTTTATGAATAAGACCTCACAAGTACAGACAACAAAAGCAAAAATAAACAAATTGACTTATATCAAACTAAAAAGTTTCCACAAAGCAAAGGTAGAGTGAAACAATAGGTAGAGTGAAAAGATAACCTACAGAATGGGAAAAGATATTTGAAACTATTCATTTGACAGAGAATTAGTGTCTAGAAAGTACAAAGAAATCAACCATCTCAACAGTAAATAACAATCATATTTTAAAAATGGTAGTATTAACAATTATGAATAAAGGTGCTGTAAACATCAAAAAAATAAATAAATAATGGGCAAATTACCTGAATAGACATTGCTCAAAAGAAGATATTCAAATGGCAAACAGTTATATGAAAAAAATGTTCATCATCACTCATGAGGGAAATTCAAATCAAAACCACAATGAGGTATTATCTTTCCCCAGCTGGGATGGTCATTATCAAAAAGACAAAACAACAAATGCTGGCAAGAATGCAGAGAAAAGGGTATTCTTACACATTTGTTGATAAGAATGCAAATTAGTGTAGCCACTATGGAGAACAGTATGGAGGTTTCTGAAAAAGCGACAAATAGAACTACCATATGATCCAGCAATCCCACTACTGAGCTTTTATCAAAAGGAAAGGAAATCAGTGTATCAAAGAGACATCTATATCAACATGTTTACTGCAGTACTCTTTACAATCAATAGCCAATATAGGGAATCAACCCAAGTGTCTAACAACAGATGAATGGATGAAAAATGTAGTATATATACAGCATGGAATATTATTCAGCCATTAAAAAGAATGAAATCTTGTCATTTGCAACAACATAGAACTGGAGGACATTATGTTAAATGAAATAAGTCAGGAACAGAAATTTAAACACCACATGTTCTCACTTATATGCAGAAGCTTAAAAAAAATGTTGATCTGATGTAAGTAAAAAGTTGAACAGAAACTAGAGTCCAGGAAGGGAAGGGATAAGGGGCAAGGTGGGTAGAGAGAGATTTGTCAAATGATACAAAACTGCAGCTAGCTACGAAAAATAAGTTCTAGTGTTCTGTAGCCCTACAGGATGAATATAGTTACAATAATATATAGTTTCAAATAGCTAGAAGGAGGGTATTGAATATTCTCAAAAGAAAGAAAAGATAAATGGTTATAATGATGGATATGCTAATTACTGTGATCTGATCACTGTACATTATATGTATCAAATATCACTATGTACTCCATAAATATGTACAATTATGTCTATTCAAAATAAAAAAATATAAAAAGAAAAGAAAAATTATTACAAAGACTGAACAGATTATGAAAGAAATTTTAAGATTTCTCAAGATTTTCCCTTTTCCCACAAAAGCTATTTATGACCAGATAGTCCTTTGGATTAGGGCTATCTTATCTTTAAGGAAAAGGTCATATGTATTCTATTTAACTGTTCCACAGCTAAGGAAAAGATAAAAGTTCCAATTTATGTCTAGGAGATTAACCTAACTCTGACATGTAAATCAGATAAAGATAACCTCACTTCCCAAAAGAAAACTGTCTACCACTCTTATTTATGAATATAACTCAAACATTAGCAAATTGAATAGTAAAGTGAATTTTAAAGGAATATATATACCATACACAAGAAATATGAGGATAATTCAACATCAGAAGACAATTTACATAATTAAAGAAGAAAAGCCATATGATCAATTCAGTAGATCCATGTACTAAAATTAATACAAATTCATGATAAAATTATTAGTAAGTGATGAACAGAAAAGTATGTCTTTAACTTCAGCAAGAATATTTTTCAGGGACCAAAAGCAAACTTCTAACTAAGTTTTTGGTATTTTCTTGGAGAATAAGAAGCACTTATTCACTTATCAAAATCAATATTGAAAACAAACATCACGTTTAGTCAAATAAGTTGATATGATATTTTAGCCTTAATTAATTCAAGTTTATCCTCAAAAAAATCAGATAATTTCTTAAATTACCACACTTATCACTAACTATAGAGAAATTCTCTTTTGCCTTTTATAGACACATGATATTGTTGTCATGTGTGATTTTCCAGATGTTTCTCTGAAATAATGCTGACATTTTGGTTCTATCTTGGTTTGACATGTAGGCTATAATTGTCTTCTATGTGTCAAATAAATGAAACAGAAGAGTTGAAAGACCTAACCTTATCTTCTCCTATTGCTTTGTACCCTTTCATAGTTTCTGAAACAGCAATATCCTTCATTTTACAAAGAAGGTTTTATATCTTTGATCCACTATTCTCTGAATTCTCATTAGTAGTAAGGGTACAACAGTGGCTGACTTACAAGCAAATGTACTGGCGTGACTACAATAAGGATAGCAAGGCACTGTTCATCCTAAGTGGAAGAAATAAAAATATATTCTTAACTGTAACAAAGTAACAGAATAATCAACACATTGGGCTCAACATTTTCATGGGTAATGTCTATGGATTCTAATTACAAACATTGATTGGAAATGTTGAATAAATAAAACTTAGAATGAAAGCACTATTTTGAAAACTTCAGTTTTCTTTAAATGCCACTCTTTCATATTTACAGTCTCTGATGAGCATAAGTTTTATAACATTCTTCTTTGGTTCTGTGAATCATAGTATATTGGAGACAAGTTACAGTCTAATAAATAATGAGCTTATTTCATGTGCTATATTTGTGTCAATGGCAACAATGTTTTCTTAACTTAGTGAAGCATGCATAGTTATAAGGGTAAATGACATTTGCAAACAAAAATGGGTAAGTGACATTAGGAAATTATCAATAAAGTTGAACACAGAGTCTTTAAGAAAAGAAGACAAAAATTACAATAGACGAGCATGAAAAAAAGATATAATCTATTAAATGGTTGTACATACCAAATCATTACTATTCTCCAAGTATGTGGATCTAAATTAGGGGTTTTTTTAAGTTTTTATTTATTTGGGTTTTTTTTTTCCTTTTTTATTGTTGGGGATTCATTGAGGCTATGAAGAATTAGGTAACACTGATTGCATTTGTTAGGTAAAGTCCCTCTTATGATTGTGTCCCACCCCTAAGAAGTGTGCCGTACACCATAACCCCCATCCCCTCCCCTCTTCCCCTCTACCCACTACCTCCTTCCCCTACCCACTACCTTGTATTAGCTCATCTACTGCCTCCATATTATAATTAAGTACACTGGATTCTTGCTTCTCCATTCTTGTGATGCTTTACTAAGAAGAATGTGTTCCACTTCCATCCAGGTCAATACAAAAGATGTAAAGTCTCCATCTTTTATAACGGCTGCATAGTATTCCATGGTATACATATACCAGCACTTGTTAAGTATTTCCTTAGCTTTTTATTTTGACATAATTGTACATTTCCATGCAATTGTAATAAAGAATACAGAAAGATCCTATGTACCTTTCACCCAGTTTTACTCAATAACAACATCTTGCAAACTGTACTAAAATATGACAACCAAGCTGTTAATATTACTATAATCCACTAAATTTGTTCATATATCCCTAGTTTTACATGTGCTCATTTGTGTACGTGTGTGTGTGTTTAGTCCTATGTAAGTTTATCACATGGATACGTTTTTGTATCTATCACTACAGTCAAGATCCTAACCAGTTCTATCACAGTATTGCCCTTTTAAAACCACATCCATCTTCCTCCTACCTTCACTCCCACCACCCCTCTTCTTTAAGCCAGGAAACCACTAATATGTTCTTCTTTACTGTGATTTTGCTTCAATAATGTCATGTGTATGGAATCAGACAACATGCAACCTTTTGGGACTGTCTTTTGTCACTCAGCTTGATTCTCAGGATTCATCCAAGTTGCAGGGTATATCTATAGCCTATTCTATTCTTTTTATTGCTGAGTAATATTCCATAGTATGGATGTCCCTATGGAAGGTACATCTGTGTTGTTTCCAGTTTGGGGTTATTATGAATAAAGTTGCTTTGAATATTTATGCATAAGTTTTTGATAAAACATAAATTTCCATTTGCCTTGGATAAATAAATGCCCAAGAGTACAATTGCTTGGTCATCTGGCTATTACAGGTTCAGTTTTATAAGAAACTGACAAACTATTTCCTGAGTAGCTATCATCACATTATGTTCCTATTAGCAGTGCATGAGTGATGTAATTAGGTTTTTTCACATCCTTACCAGCATTTGGTGGGTCACTATTCTTTTTTTCAGCCATCCAATAAGTGTTGAATGTATTTTTAGTCCAGAGTTCCTCAAGCCCAGCACTATTTTGGACTGGCAGGTTTTGAACTGGCAGGTTTTTTCCACTTTTCTTTCATTTAATTGTTTGAGATTCATTGAAGAATTAGGTTACACTGATTGCATTTGTTAAATAAAGTCCCTCTTATACTTGTGTCCCACCCCCAAGAGGTGTGCCATACACCAAGTTCCCCATGCCCCTCCCTTCTCCCCTTTCCTCACTAACTCATTCCCCTATCCCACCTCTTATGTTAGCTAATTTTTTGATGTTGGGAGGGTTGTCCTGTGATTACAGAATGTTAAGCTGACCTTTACCTACTATATGCCAGTAGCATGGCCCATCCTTTACCTTCCACATGCACTGCCCTTTGCAACAGCCAAAAATGTCTTCAGACATTGCTAAATGTCTCCAGGAGGCAAAATCTTACCCCTTGAGTATCACTGTAATCCATCATGACGTTCTAAATCTAAGTAACAAGATCCCCAATACTCATTTATCTCCTCTGGGCTCTTTCTCTTTTTTTGGAAATTAAAACTTTTTTATAGTACCCTACTCTCTTCCCTTTTCCTACCAGAGCCCTCAACTCATCACCCAGATCCATGAGATTATAAACCTGCAACTTACTTACTGAATGATGACTTACTGGACTAAGACCAAAGTGAAATTGCTTTCATATGATCTTGCTCAGGCTATTAGCTCTCAAATTGTCCCCATCAACTAGGAATGTGCCTGCTCCCATTTTTTTTGTTAGATGTTAGTCCCAGGCAGGAGAAAATTCAGAATACTTATAAGATGAGAAAGGAGAGGAATATTTGGACAATAGGCTTTTTTAAAGGGGATTGATTTAGATCAGAAAGAATTCAGATTCAAAGAGATAATGCTGCAAGTTGGGAACAACCATAATTCCAGTCACTATACTGAAGTCTTACCACTAAGCACAAAACTGCACATCACTTGAGGTGTATGTCAAAACACTAATCCCTCACTTCTCAGTCTATTAAAATGCTTCTCATCCTCCAAAGCTCAGATCAAGTGCTATCTCAACTGTAACAGCTTCTCCAATCCTCCCAGCTGGAACAAAATAATCCTCCCCCTGGCTTTTGCCAACATTTATCTCACCCTTAATCGTTACTAGGACTCAAATCATTCTGTCCATGCTTTGACTATATGTGCATCTATCTCCATTCTGATGGCTAACTTCTTGAATTTTTTTTAGCAGTGACTTAAAGACAAGGGCAAGAATGCCTTTGCAAAGTTACAATAGGGTACAGAGAAGACAGAAGGAAAAAACATACAGAAGCAACAGACAGCTGAAAGACAGTGGAAGAAAGGGTGATGTTCAACGCAGAATGTCTAAGAAACTTTGGGGCTAACCTTGAAATTTGCATGCAAGAAATCTTTAGGACTGGGGGAAAATGTTAAGTATGAAATGAGAGAAAAGGATCTTCTTGAATCAGTGGTTCTAAAATGGAATCACCCAGAAGGTTTCTTACAGATTGCTATCCCCTGCTCCTAGAAATTTTGATTTCATAGATCTGGAGCAGGACCTGAGAATATGTATTTCTTAAGAGTTTCCAAGTGATACTGATGCTGGTGGTCCAGCCTGACTTTGAGAACCACTGGTATAGCTGACTTGAGTTGACAGTATGGGCTTACCCTCAAGGTTCCAACACAGACCCTGTAGAGGTCATCCCAGCTGCACTGCCATGGAAAACTATTAGGGGGAGGACTTGTATAGTCAAGCCAAACTGGTCAGTACCTCATTTTTGTTTAGACAAGTCTGGAATCCTCTTACGAGCATGGGCTTTGGACTTCTTTTAATGACTTTAATCAAATATTTATATTTATACATTCATATTCATCTTTATATTTCTGAAATGCTTTGCACACACTAAGTGCAATACACTCAATAAATGCTCGTTAAATTAAAAAATGAATGAATGAACTTAACATCCTTGCAGTCCTTGAATGCTCATTGCATAAAGAAGTTTCCCCCCAAAATTTGTTTCTCTTGTTGCTGCTGTTAATAGTGATGCCAAAACTTTTTTCTCAATCTGATGCTAAGCATATGGAGAATGAAGAAATGTTTAGGGAAATGAATAATAAATTTTGAGAAAATAAAAGTCTAGAAGTTAATCTAGGCTATAAATACTTTCCATGAGCTGGTAGGCAGATAAATATAGATAGACTGGTTGATTGATAGAGAGATAATACATAGATAGATAAGAGAGAGAGACAGGTAGCCATATCCCTCATGGATTCTGTGGCAGCTAGAATTCTAAGATGTGCCCAAGCATCACCATCTCCTGGTTTGCATGCCTGTATAACCTACTCCTTTTGAGTGTGGCCTGAATAACTTTACTCATTTATTCAAAAAAATTTGAATACAGCAAAAATGACAGACATTACATCCTTTATTAGGTTACAGAACATAACTTTCTTCCATCTTATATATATTCTCTACTCTCTTACCTTTTGGTGTGCTCAATCTGAAGAAGCCAGCTTTGAGAGAGGCCACATGGCAATAACCTGAAAGCACCCTCTGACCAAAATCTAGTAACCAACTAAGGCCATCAGCCCAACATGGGCCAAACAACCTCATTAGTTATCTAGGGAGCAGATCCTTCTAAATTAAGCCTTGAGATGACATTGACCTTGTTAGAGACCCTGAAACAATGGATTCAGTTTAGCCATATGTGGATTCCTGATCCATAGAAACTGTAAGATAATAAATGTATCTTGTTTTAAGGCACTAAATTTTAAAGGGTTTTGTGCAGTAATAGATAATGAGTACAGATTATTTTCCTAAAATGCCAAATAATTAATATCTTCTGTGGAACATCAAAAAAGTACTGCATTTGTGTGTGTGTGTATAAGAGAAAGAGAGAGAGATTGCAGATAGGGTTTCAAAGAGATTTCTGGTCCCCTCTAATGGGCATAGTCTTATTTTCCATTACACAAGACTTGTTAATTTGATCCTCTAAAAAAGTAAACACCAGGCCAGGCATGGTGGCTCGCATCTATATCCTCAGCACTTGGGAGGGCAAGGTGGGTGGATTACCTGAGCTGACAAGTTTAAGACCAGCCTGAGCAAGAGCAATACCCCATCTCTAAAAAAACAAAAAATAGCCGGGCATTGTGGTGGGCACATATAGTCTTAACTACTTGGGAGGCTGAGGCAAGAGAATTATTTAAGCCTAAGAATTAGAGGTTGCTGTGAGCTGTGACACACAGCACTCTACTGAGGGCAACAAAGTGAAACTCTGTCTCAAAAAAAAAAAAACACTGAAAGTTTCATAATTAATTAGGATTATCATTATCATTCAAACTTTCCAAACCTGATCAGATCATCCCACTCACCTTATTTATAACCAATTCACATAATCAGGATATTTGGGTTTGGGGGAGTTTTTTGTTTGTTTTTGGGTTTTTTGTTTGTGAGACTCAGTCTCACTCTATCACCCTGGGTAGAATGCCATGGTGTCATACCTCAGAGCAACCTCAAACCCTTGGGCTCAAGCAATCCTCCTACCTCTGTCTCCCAAGTAGCTGGGACTATAGATGCCTGCCACAATGCCAGGCTATTTTTTCAGAGACAGGGTCTTGCTCTTACTCAGGTTGGTCTCCAACTCCTGAACTCAAGCAATCCACCTGCCTCGGCCTCCCAGAGTGCAGGGATTACATGCGTGAGCCACTATGCCCTTCCAGGACCGTGATATTTATAAAGGTTGGTCTTATTCTTTTTGACTCATAATTTTAACTTTACGCATATCTTCTTGCAGACTTTAGTGAGGTTCAAGAAGAATCAATGTAGCTGTGCCATAGCCATAGCTAGAGTCTAAAGTACAATAACTATCCATAAACTGTTTTACACATAAAGAACCACAGAAAACATTCATTCACTCACACTTCCAATTTCCAACAAATGTTTACTGACTGCCTACGATGCACTGTTCTACATGGCCATGACTGCAATGTATTCATATTCCCTTTTAAGATTTCAGTAATTGTTAAATCCACCAATCTCCACAGTGTTTTCTTTTGAGCAATGTTTATCTAGAAAGTACGGTGAGCATCTTACCAGTTATAAAATGCTGCCAGTGAAAAAGCTGATTATTTGAAACATGCAAGAATTCTGCCATTCGGAGGTACTTCCACCAGGCTTTTCAAAAGGAAACACCGACATGGGCCATTTTACTATTACTGGCGTGACATTTGGTTTGATATTTGAAACTTTTGGCTGGTCATTTCCCAAGGGCCTGTAGTGAAGGCTCAAGGGGCCTCTCTATACAGATGAACTGCAGCAAGGCAGACACCAGTGTATGTCTGACATGGATTCAGTTCTCTTTACATAGTCAGCCTGTAGCATAATAACAGCTCATAAAATCCCATGTCCCTCAGGGTTTCCAGAGATCATAGGGAATAAACAAAAGACAGAATAAGCACATGAGGAACATTGCATATAAGTGGAAAGCAATGTGTAAATATCAAAATAAATCCAGAACAGGCAATCTGGCAATCCATATGAGAAGATTCAATTTATATTAATAGTTTGCATACCTCTTGATTTTGCAAATCTACTTGTGAGAATTTATCCTTAGGTATGTGGGGGGATCATAGGGCTTTGAAAATCTATGAGTATATGGGCATTTTCTAAAAAGATGTTTATGCACCAAGAGGGGGATAGATAAATTAATTATTATATAATCACACAATGGAATATAATCCAGCAATGAAAATGATATTGTGGAAGAATAATTAAGAACTAGGGAAATATTAATGTTCAGTATATATTATAAAGTGAACAGATAGGTTAAGAAACATGTACAATATTTTTGAGTTTTTGTTTAAAAAATGCATGTGTGTTAGCACACATACACATATGATGTCCTATATATTTAGGGAGAGAGAGAGACTTCTATAGATGTTGAGCTTATGAAAAAAATAAATATTATTTTGTTTAACTATGTGGTCTATATTTTCTATAATAAACATTTTTGAGACTAGGGATAATTCTAATTTTATTAGTTTTATTTAACTATTGTCTATATTTTCTACAATTAATATACACTATTTAGAAAACATTAAATTGTTACAAAAAGGAAATGATTAACTGAAAATATACATTAAAGGAATTTTTAAACCAAACCTTGAGATTTTAGGCACACCAAAAGGTAATATATTTTAGCTGAGCCTCTGTCCAGCAACTTAGTTACCACTTAAAGGCATTAGAAACGTAGAGTCTAAAACATCACTGTCACATAACCATCTCAGATCCTGTTATCTCCTGGAACTGGGACTTTTTGATAAAGAAAGAATCACAAGGAGCTTGTCTTTGGGTTGAAGGAGAAGAAAACAGATGCCCCCTGGAGAAGGCATGTGTGTGTGGCTGCTACTTAGAGAGGTACTCAAAGGCAGTTCATACATGAACATGCTTTCTTTTCAGGGGACTGGCAGTTTTTCCATTTTAAAAATTAGCCTCAATAGGCAGCTTCAAAGAAACCAAAATGGCAAAAGATATTAAGTATGATAGTTGCAGAATACTTAGCCTCTTCCTGAAATCAAGCAGAACCTGAGATTTTACCAGGCAACCGATTTTTATTTTAAATCAAAATAATGCTTCATATTTAAGTAATTTTCCTCTATGAAAGATTTTCCATTTCTTTTATGTAAATAGAAAAGAGAACTTTCCAATCAGAGTTTATTTGAGGCATACATCAAATATCGAAATAGACCAAAAACATGTAATTTAACAAATACTCTGACTCAATTATGTTATTTCTTTCTAGGAGGCACAAAACACATTTTGATAAGATATGCACTCATTACAGGTGCACAGCAATCATTTAGTCATTTGCTCATTTAATGTGAATTACCACCTATAATGTGTTAAGTACCCTGAATAAAGAGATAAAGATTCACCTTGCCCTACAGACCCACAGTAAAGGGAACAAGTGGGGTAATTGAGAGAGAAGACATATTAAAGTATTCTTTGTAGGGCACACAAAAAAATTTCATTTTCAACACAATGCAGTAAGTACTTTACTAAATTAATGCATAGCATGAATGCTATTGGTGACCAGGGTACAGCAATTACAAACTACCCAACAGGAGGAAGCATTAGGGAGTCTTCCAAGATCAGGAAAGACTTTTACTTAATCTCAAAAGGATGGAAAGTTAACCCAGTAGGTGAGTGGGGCACACATGTAAGGGCACAGACATATGTCACCAAAGAAATGTAGACTGGATTCACATAAAATAAGAAACTATTAGAACAACATAATGATACTTGATGATTTCTGTCATTTCATTGAAATAGAATTTGATTATATATCAGCAGTTAGCAAGTTCATAAGGTTTAACTTGTAAGAATTCCCAACTATGGTATATTAGGTTATTGTTAAAACTTATCCTCTTGTACCCCCTCCCTTTTTGTGGGTGGTGCATACTTGCCCATCCCTTGATTCTCGGTGTGTCCACTGACTTGCATTAGACAGTGGGATGTCAGGAGACACAAAGCTTAAAAACACTTCAGAGGCTGGGCTTTCTCACCTGCACATCTGCTTATCCCAATAAGAAGAATTTGCTCTGTCTAGCTTACTGCTCTTGGGAGGAAAATGACAAAAATGAAAAGAGCAGAGATTTTCCACCCCAGTCCTCCTAGATCTGCCATCCTGTAGCTGATATTCAGACTTGTTACGGCTGTATACCTCTGAGATTCTGTGGTTGCTTGTTTTACAGAGGTATTATGGTCATAGTTACTGGCACACCAATCAAAAATTTTTCCTGATACAATGTGCATAATTCCCAACATAATTAACATTTCTGAAGTGAATAACTCATCACAACTATGCATTATGTTACTGTGTGAGGCATGAATTTTAATTGGAGGAAGGTGATGTAGAGTTTGCTTGAAATGAAGATACCCAGACACCCGAAAGAAATGATGATGTTCCTAGGCGTTGGGTGATATGAAAGTGAGAGGAGAAGATATGGATAGTGGGACTGAATCCAATATTGACCTTCACATATTTTTTTCCAGGGCATATCTGCCACTCAATTACATGCTTGATTTGAAGGGGAGCAGAATTTCTTCTGGATCTTTGTAAACTTTAATCCTGCTCCTCCAAATATACTACATTCATGAACTGGACAACTTGATATTATAAAGATACCATTTCTCTCCAAATTTATTTACAGATTTAATGTAATCTCAGCCATTATGGAAATGTACAAACTGATCCTAAAATTTATATGAAAATTCAAGGCCAAGAATAGCCATGGAAATCTTGAAAAAGCATGCAATTGTGTGACATTGCCAGCTATCAAGACTTATTATGAAGTTAAAGCAATTAAATCCATGTGATTATTTGTGTAAGGATAGACAAATAGACCAAAAGAACAAAATAAAGTCTGGAAACAGACCCCTCTGTATACAATCACATGATTTTTGACAGAATTAACTGTGCAGTGCAATGAAATAGTGATCTTTTCAGTAAATAATCTTTAATTATTTAAATATCCAAATGGAAAAAATAATGACTCTTTATACCTCCCCTTACACGAACCAAAAATCAATTTCAGATAGATAGTAGATATAAGTGTAAAAATAGAGCAAGGAAGAAAACATAGGATACAATCTTTATGACATATGAGTAGGCAAAAAGTTCTTAAACAAGACCATAAATAAAATAAATGATAATCTGGACTATAATTCTAATCCTCCAGTTTTGAAGTTATGCTACCAGTATCATTTTGGTGGAGGAAAGGGGAGGTAACATCAACCAGAAGGTATTATTCCACTTTAATGAATAAACACTAAAGTTTATTATTCTCACCTCAAGCCTCATTTTATAAAATCCCCAATCTCTGATAGAAAAGATCAAAATTTCCTTCACTAGTGGTGGAATAGTGAGCATTAAATGAATGGATTTTCTTTTTAATATAGATTTTCTTCACTCATACTATATAATTAACTGTAGGGAGCATTTCTAATGGGGTCATTTTTCTAATACAATTTTCTCCAGTATTAGTATGTTCATCACAGGGAAGCATCATAGAGCAAAGAGGTAATACTTCATACTTCCCCACTACGCTCCTACAGTATCACATTAAAAGCTCTTTTAAATATAATGGTAAGTATCATAATAATACATTATGATATTCTATAGATTACTGACTACTTGATCAACTGGTAATGCCAAATCTCAAGTGTCAGGAGCCCTACTAAATGGAGGTCACTCTGTAATGAAAATAACATTTTACATGATGATCAAAATCAGTGGGAAAGATTAATCCTTATAAGCTATTTCGATAGTACCCATCACATAAAATGAGGTAAATATATTCAATTCCAGGTATTTTAGGAGCTGAGAGGTTCTATAGATAAGATTAACTTCCAAAACATCATGAAAACAAGCTAAATATAGGGCAGCCTGAGCAGTCACCCTGTGTTCTCTTTCTGCTTTGTGATATTCACAAACACACAGATGGCAGACCTCACCTGAAGTGCCCAGAGACTGCCAGAAAAGGCTACTCCTGAGTAAATGAAATTGTGATCTATTTTTTCCCCTGCAGATGTGTGTCAGGATGAATTTGTGCCCCCAAAGTGAGAAATCAGAGCATCAGCATTGAAGTCATTCCATAGAGAGACGTCAGCACACCCCACAGAGAACCTTTCCTTCCTAACAGGCACATTCACTGACATCACACGGCTTACCTTGCCCATTCCAAAGAAGCCTGCAGAATAGGAAAGTTCTGATTGGAAAAGACATACACACACATTTATATAGGAATCCTACAGCCTATCAGATGGGGTGTTCAGATTCAACAGCGTTGAGCTACATGAGTAAAAGCTGCCTACTAGGATTGCTCTTTTATCTCTTTAGAAAAGAAGGAGACATAATACCTGATGAGAGAAAAAATATGTTATCAAAATTAGAGAAATATTGACAAAGGTCAATTTTTCCCAAAATAAGTACCCCCCAAATTTGGCTTCTATACTTATAGATGCCATACAATGATAGCTTCTGCACTGCCCATCTGACTCACTCAGACCTCAGATTAAGTTAGTAAACCCTCTCTGGGTTTCTTTACCTAAAAAAATCTATGTAAAGTATTTGGATTTTGCCTGCTTCAAGGTCTCCAGAAAGTAAAGAATCTATGAACATTTTAAATTCAGCTGATTACTTTCTGTTCTGCCAGCTCACTGTATTATGCAATAGCATGCTAATACCCCAATGCACTTAACCTTGGTAAAGACTAACTGATCAACTTTAAAATGACTTCAACTTTTATTTTTAAAGTGCAGAAGTACAAAATATCTGTGGCCATTGCTGAGAGAACTTCCATAATTTATTTCTGTAGACCAGAACCAAAAGAATTTTCATTGAAAAATGAACCCCTTCTTAATCTAAAAATGACTTTTACCTTTAATAAGAGGAAAATTGGCCATTCATATGAGATTTATGCATTACTGGTTGTGTGTTAAATACACTAAGTAAGTTTATAATATTAATAATATATTTAGAGACTTTAGTACAATTAGAAGCACATGTCACCTTCCTTTTCCTTTAAGCATCTCCCATAACTCAACTCTCAAATGGACTCACAAAAAGGGAGGAAGACAATTTGTCAGTTCTGAAATATTTTTTATACAAATACTCTTGGGAAACAAAGACTGTATGAAGTTAACATGACAATCTGTATGTATGTATAGAAGATGACTATGGATTTAGTAAAACACATTTAGATTCTGCCATTGCTAGTTATAAGAAGACATGAATGGAAAGTGTCTTTTGTTTTGTCTGATAAGTGTAAGTTGTAGTGGTCATCAGGTTCCTAATCTCTTCTCCCAGTCACTGTTACCCTCCTTGCTTCTTCCCTTGATTAAATAAAGTTGGCTACACTCTGATGGGCCATGGAGATTAATTCAGGATATGTGCAGAATCCACCTGGTAAACCTGATAAAGGCAGCTTCCAAGAGTAGAAATGAAACAAAGGCATGAATAATAACATAAGGGGATTTGAAAAATATATATATATATATATGGGCCACCATTTTATAGTGACAGTAATTACTTACGTAAATGTCAAAATACTTGAAAGAAACAAGAGGAGGACAAGACATGAATATTTAAAGCTGAAATATACCATTCTATTGATGTGCCATTTGGAAAGAGATCTGCTTCATGATAGTTCAGGTAGTGTGTTTTAGAAATGATGTATGTCCTGTCTGTCTTTACAATAGGTAAACTGGAACATAATTGATAAAAAATTCACATGCATTCTGTTTAGTCCCTTGATGTCTCATTACTCAAAGTACTTCTATTGACTAACAGAATCTCAGAACCTGATGATTTGTCCTTTGTTAAAAGTGGGGTGAAGTCCTCTACTATTATTGTATTGCAGTATCTCTCTCTTTCTATCTGTAGGTCTATCTAATACTTGCTTTATATATCTGAATGTTCTGGTGTTGGATGAATATATATTTAAAAGTGCTACATCTTTTTGTTTAATTGACCCCTTTATCATGATAACGACCTTTGTCTCTGTTTATAGTTTTTGACTCAAAGTCTATTTTATCCGTTATAAATAAGCTTAGCTATTCCTGCTCACTTTTGGCTTCCATTTGCATGAAATATCTTTTCTGTCCCTTTGCTTTCAATCTGTATTTCTCTTTAACAGTGATATGGGTGTTTTGTAGGCAGAATATGGTTGAATATTATATTTTTATCAGTTTTGTCACTCTGTATCTTATGATTGGAGAATTTAATCCATTTACATTAAAAGTTATTATTGATGGATAAGAATTTACTCTTGCCATTTAGTAATTGTTTTCTGGTTGTTTTATAGATCCTTTGTTCCCTTCTTCCTCTTTTGTTGTTTATCTTTGTGGCTTGGGTATAGAGAAAGGGAAAACTTGGTCACTGTTGATGGGATTACAAACTAGTTTAACCATTATAGAAAACAGTATGGAGTTTCTACAAAAAGCTAAAAATAGAACTACCATATGATCCAGCAACCTCACTACTAGGTGTATGTCCAAAATAAATGCAATCAGTATGTCAAGGAGATATCTGAATTCCCATGTTTATTACAGCATTACTCACAATAGCCAATATATGAAATCAATCTAAGTGTTCAACAATAGATGAATAAGAAAGATATGGTTTGTATATACAATGGAATATCCAGTCATACAAAAGAATAAAATCCTGTCATTTGCAGCAACATAGATGAACCCGGAGGAAATCATGTTAAATGAAATAAGACAGACACAGAAAGACAAATACTACATGATTTCGCTCATATGTAGAATCTGAAAAATAAGTTGATATCATGGAAGCAGAGTAAAGTAGTGCTCAACAGAGACTGGGAGGGGAAAGGCGAATGGGAAGAGTTTGTTCAGTGGGCACAAAGTTACAATTATATAGGAGGAATAGTCTGGTGTTCTCTTGCACAATAGGGTTACTGTGGCTAGCAGGAAAATATTTCATATTACAAAATACATAGAAGAGAGGCTTTTAAATGTTCTCACTACAAAGAAATGATAAATTCATGAGGTGATAGATACACTACCTTGATTGAATCACATAGATATGTATCAAAATATCAAACTTTACCCCATATATATGTACAGTTATAATGTATTAATTTAAAAACTAAATAAATAATGTTTCTTAGAATCTCAGACACAAACCCAGACCTACCATTTGCATGAAATATCTTTTTCTTTTCCTTCATTTTCAACCTATCTTTATATTTAACAGTAAGGTGAGTCTTTTTTAGGCAGCATATGGTTGAATCTTGTGTTTTTATCTATCCAGCCACCCTATATCTTTTGAATGGAGTATTTAATCCATTTATATTCAGTTATTGGCAGATAAGGATATACTCTTGCCATTTTATAATTGTTTTCTGGTTGTTTTATAGGTCCTTTGTTCCTTTCTTCCTCTTATGTTGTTTATCTCTGTGGAAAAATCTGAACCTGAATTTTAATAAGGTCCCCAGGTGGTCTATGTGTATTAAAGTTTGAGATGCCCCATCTCAGAACATTTTAAAGGGACATTTTTTTCAGTGATAGGTTGTTCCAATATTCCACACTTAGAATACTTCACTGTACAGTAAAAGGATTGCAGTTGCCTCAGAGAATTATAACTTCAAATAATTTTCTAACTTATCTTGTCTGTTCATGAATCATTGCATAGGGTCCTGAGCTGTCCAATCCTGGTAACTTATAAGAGAATCCCTGGAGAATATATATTCCCACAGAGGTTCACAGATGATGTCTCAAGAATAAAAGGCTGAAAATTATTAGTACATTAAGTATTAAATTCCTGCTGTAAATAATAGTCACCAATATTTTTATTTCCTTAAAACATTTGTGTAGTATTTTCTCAGAATAGATGTAGATCCCAAGTACTACTGGGAAAGATATCAAAATATTTACAGTCTCTACAGAGATTGAATTAAGTCTGTACCAAGAAAAGTGCAATGTGCTCAGAATTTTTGACTATTAGATTTGGCAATCACTTTATAAATAAACTAGCATACCACCACCCTATTTTTACCATGCAGAAAGTAAAGCCTCACATTATAAAATGACATATTCAAGACTTCACAAATAATTGATGAGAGATATGGAATTATAGGTCCAGTGTTATGCATAAAATCAATGCTATTTCTCTGTTTAATGTGCATGTAATATGATCGGTATGATGATTAAGTCATGCAAATCAAAAAAAAAAAAACTCAGCTTTTCTCATCTCCGACTGCATCATCCAGTGCATTCAATAATGCCTTTACCCTCTCATTGGAAATAGTTATTTTAAGTGAATTTCAAAAGCAGTATCCAAAAATAAAAAGGGGGTGTAGCCTTTAAAAAATAGAACTGTTTCAAAAGGAGCCAGGTGCCTGTTTGAGTGGTTGGTGGATAATCTTAAGCATCTGATTGAAGTTAGCATTTATAACAATGACATGTACCCATGGAAGATTTTTGAAGAAAAGAAGAAATGTTTTGAGTGAAGTGCTTTCTCAACTTGAGACCTGGAAAGTCACAATGAGGCCTGTTATTTTTCCCCCTGCCATTGCCAAGCAGAAAAGAGAACATAAAGTCTCTAACTTCATCCTTTATGAGATCATACTAAATTTTCATCTTGAATGTTTTTACTGCCCAAAGGGCCCCCAAATATCATTTACCACATATGTGCATGTGTGGGTATTCACATACGTCAATTTATTTATTAAGGCCACTTAACTAATTAGCAGCAGAACTGTTTAAATCTCAAGTCTGATAATTTTAAGTTAAACCTTCCTCTGTTATGCATGATTCTTAAACTGCTGTACATGTATTCTTGAAAATATTAGGCAGAGTACTAAGGGATATGAAAAACCACATCACACCATGGTACATATTTCTGGCATGTTAATTTTACTTTACAGAATTTAATTTATCAGGTCATATTTGAGAGTCAATAAGTTTAATTTTTATAACCCCTTTCAAATATCAAACATATTTTAAAGCTGCCCAGATGATCTCTATCTTAATTTTGTTTTGTATAATGCCTTCAATGCTAACTTTCTAAAAAGCACACATTACCTAACAAATGCAAACAATGTAACCCAATCATATGGAATATTGGATTAAGAATTCTTAGTCCAATATTTATGAAGGCCAAACTATTCTTCAAACCAAATTCCAGGAGCTCAACACCTCACTTCCACTATCCATCGCTTTGCCCAGATTTCCCTTCTTTCCTCTCTCTCCCTTCTCATGCTTCAAAACCCTAGACAAATGCTACCATCTCCATGAAAATGTGTCTGACCCCAATCAGAATGACTAGTTCTTCTCTTACCATCCCAGTACTGATTTGTGACACAATTAGCATTTGTTGCACTATGATTTTCATTATAGGTGTTGGGTCTGCTTTTCCTACTAGAAGATAAAAACAACAGGAAGAAAAAAACAGTGATGATAATGTTCATTGACCACTTATTTTTTGCCAACTACTATGCTAAGTTCATGCCATATTTCATACTTTAGTTCTCACAGCAACCCTACAAGGGAGATTCTATCTTTAAGTTCATTCTACCAATGTAGTTCCTGAGGCTTAGAGAGTTTAAATAACTCACTTAAGGTCTATTAAGTAAAGTGTTTCACTCTAATTCAGATCTGCTTTAGATCAGAGTCCAAATATTTAGCTACCATGCTATTCTATGTAGTCAGAAACATGATATAATCATTTGTATACCCATCATCATCTCCCAAGGTCTAGGATAATTCCTTAGTAATAGGAACTCCAAAAGGTTTATTAAATTGTAGCTTGTAAAAGGGATAAAATTTACTTCATCAAAACATAAAGCACAACTTTTTTCCAAAGTCAAACTTACCAAATATGCCTTGTACTTCAAAATACAGTCTGAGTTATTCTGATTGTCATAAGAATGGCAGATGGATAAATTTTTCTATAAAGGTGTCTAATGGACACAGTGAATTCTGATATGTACTGGGAAGGTCGAGTCTTGGGAGAAACTATTAGATGGTTTTGTATAAATTCCTTTCCCATAGGACATATTTACATAGGAATTTAATTAAATAGACCAAAGAACCATGTGTATTTGTGAAGGACAAACAGCGAGGTCATCTTCTGTTTTGGAAACTCAATTATCCATGTTTGATGTTACTTTCATGAGTATAACAAGCTGACCCTAACTGGAATTTCTAGGTTTTCTACATTGACATTTGAAACATGCTGGGAGTATATAGCATCTACCATCACTCTGAGGGAATCAACTAGAAGGAAAATTTACTAGATACTGGAAAGATCATGGGCCCTTCTAAATGAGGAGTTTGAATAGTATATCTGTTATGTATAGACACAACAATGAATCACAAAACCTATCAGTGCCAGATGTGCTAACATAGGATGAGAGGTATAATTTCTACTGAATACTTCCAGGAGCAGGAAAGAAGGATTTTAGAATAAGTTTTAGGAGAAGATATTTATCTAAATTCAAGCGGCTTAATCTATGTTCATGATGGCAAAAACCACCTGAAACAAGGGCAGATGTTTACTTTTATAGCTCCTCAGTACCCAGCAGCTAAATTCCTCTAAAACCACAGGAATAAACCCTCTGGGTTAGTGCTAATACAGTGGCCCCTAGCCACATGAAACTGTTGAATATTTGAAACGTGGGTAGTCTGCATGGAGATGTGCTATAAGTATAAAACACCAGATTTCAAAGACCTAGTATGAAACAATAAGGTAAAACATCTCAAAACATCTCATTAATAATGTTTTACATTGATTACAGATTGAAAAATATTTTGGCTATGTTGTGCTAAATGAAAATATTATAAAATTACTTTACCTATTTCTTTTCTACTTTTTTTCACATAAATACTAGAAAATTTTAATTGTCTTGTGGGTTTACCATTATATTTCTAATGCATAGCTATGGGCAAGTTCAAAGAATCTGACTCTGGCATCATATTACTATGATTTTTAAAAATTTTAATTTATTTATTTGTCTATTTATTTATTTATTTAGAAACAGGATCTTGCTCTGTCACCCAGGCTGAAGTTCAGTGACACAATTATAGCTCACTGCAGCCTCCAACTCCTTGGCTCAAGCTATCCTCTCACTTTAGTCTCCTGAGTGGCTGGGACTATAGGCATGCATCACCACACCCAGCTAATTTTTAAAATTTTTATTGTAGAGATGGGGTCTTGCTATGTTGCCAAGGCTTGTCTCAAATTCCTGGCCTCAAAAAATCTTCCTACCTCAGCTTTCTAAAGTGCTGGGACTACAGCAGTAAGCCACCATGCTTAGCCCCATATTACCTGAATTTTAATCCTGGCTTTCTCACATATTAGCTGTGTGTCCTTGGGAAAATTACTGACCTTTTCTATGCCTAAAGTTGCCTCATCTTAAATGGCAATAATAACGACCTCTGAGGTTTCTGGGAGGATGAAATAAGATTGTGTGTGTAAACTGCTCCACTCTATACTTGTGAAGCAGTGAAAGCTCAGTAAAGGTTAGGAATTTTTAAGCTTTCAGGAGTAGCTTAGACACTGATTTTCCTCCTACTATGAAATTTTCAGTAGTTTCCCTTTGCTCACAAGCCTCTAAGCAACTCAGCATGGCAAAAAGGAGAAACCCGCAGAAGCTGGTCCTAGCCCAGCTCTCCAGCCTCCCATTCTACTATGGCCCACCTTGAAGTTACCCTCCTTCATTCCACTATAGCATCCTCAGAACAGCTTGTTCTCAGTTGCTTTTGCAGTTTTGACGTTGTTAGCTCTTCCTTGCAGTCTCCATCTTCTCTGCCTGCAAAACTCCTTTCAACATCTGGTGGGGGTGGTTCATTTCCTTTGAAAAGCTCCTCCTGATTCTTAGTTTCCCATTGCAGTACTGAAGAGTTACACACTGTTCAAATGTAACCTGTACATATGTCTATTATTGTAAATGTCAAACAACATTCTAGTTAAAGGTTCACCTATCAATCTCCTTCACTTGAGCATGATGTTCTTGAGGGTAACAGTATTCTCATTCTTTTGCATCTGCCCTGAGCCTAGAACAATTCTTGGTTGACAATAAATACACAATAAAGATAGGCTGAACTCTTTATGCAAACATTAGCTAATCTCTTGGTGGAGTTAGTAATTCTCTGCTAGTATGATTTGTAGATCCCTGAAATTCCCTCTGCCCCTTAACATATCTCATTTTGCTATCAACGTTTCTTAGCTATCACACTTCTTAGTGACTAATCTTAATCAATTCAACTTGAATAGAAGGGTTGTGTTACCTCCAGTCTCAGGAAATTAAGAGCAGATTACCTATTCAATCCTTTCATTCTTAGGTCCATACAGCTAGAAGCAAAGGACATCGAGATGTCAGAGTTACAAAATAAAACTCAACAGTCCTTGAGTTGGCACTTGGAAGAAAAAGAGGCAAGCGAAGCCCCACAATTCACACCAGACGGTGTTCTAAATGAGGTACCTTTCTTTTCTATGCCAAGCCACTGAAATGTAGAGGTTTGTTACTACAGCAGCATTTTGCATATCCTACCTAATAAACTATGGTAAATATAATTATAGTTTTTCCCCATGACATTCTCTTTTAATTGCAACTGCTCCTGGGAAGAGGAGTAACACATGAAACTAATCCAACCTGATAATCACAGATTTTTTTCCTTCCCAGAGAAATTTAAGAAACAGAAGAGTCTTAGAATTTAAGGGGGCTAAAAAGAAGATCTCTGAGGGGAGAGGGTTGGAAAGAGGGAATGGGATGGTAGGTTGGGGTTGTAGAACATCAGAGACAATCTTCACCTAATTTGATGCTTTAAAATAATACCAAAAGAAAATAAACCATAAGCCAAAAAGAATTAATATGCATACACCAGGCTTACTCAGACATATGGTGTAACTTCTTTTTATTTTACTCCATGCTAGATAAAACTGAGCAATTGTATAAATAGATATGACTAGAGCCTTTACATCTAATAGCAGAACTCACTTTTATTTCTTTTTTTGGCTTCTTGATAAAGCTAAAGGATAAAGTCTTTTTTAGAAAGCATTTATTTTGTATCTTTTAGGCTGTTCTACTCTAAAATGTCATCAATATTCTTTAAGGTATCAAAACTAATTTTAGCAAAAAGCCCCAGGAGTTGACTGTTGCTGGTCTGATAATGGATATCAATTTTTCAAACTGAAAACAACTAAGAGCCTCTTTAAAAACCCATAAACCAAGCAGACTTTCCTCCTCAAACAATGGGCTTTATGCTTTTATCACTTCTCACAGTTGTATCTCTTGATATTAGCTATAAGGGTTATATCTGAACCATGGCAATGTTATAATCCCTTTCATCTGGGACTTCTCACATGCCTCAATTCATGTGATCTACTGGCTAGAGGAGACTAACAACACAGCCAAGTCAAAGTTCAAATTTGGATTCCAAAAAGCCATATTGACATATATATGTATATATATATGCATTTACCAGATATCTTCATTTTCTGTTATTCTGCTATATAGAAACTCTTTTCTCAACATTATTGTGTAGTAACAAATTTGGCCTTGCCCAAAAAAGTCTGGGCTTTTCCTTGTTTCTGAGAGGTAATATCTGGGCCCTTGTGATATTATCTCTGATGGAAGTGTCTTTGTTTGCCTGGCACCTTAAATCATACTGGACAGTTTTAGCAAAGTGACTTAGGATGAGGCATGGTCACACCTGTAGTCTTAAGGTGGGGCTACCTATGCCAGAAAGGTCAGCAATGTGAGCTTTGAGTTATGTGCTATCAGTTGACTCAGAGACTGAGATCATCCATGTGGGAAATCACCCAATCAATAATGTCTACGAAATGGAGACCCAATAAAAATCCTGAACACTGAGGCTTGGGTGAGCTTCCTTGGTTGGCAATACTTGAGGTATACTGTCACACATTGATACTTAGAGAGTAATGTGTCCTAACTCCTCAGGAAGAGGACTATGGAAGCTTTATATTTGGAACTAGTCTAGGACTTGGCCCTATGTACTTTTTCCCTTGGCTGATTTTAATCTGAATTATTTCCCTGGATAAGCTATAACTGTGAGTATAATAACTTTTAGTGAATTCTATGAGTTCTTTTAGTGAATTATCAAAACTGACAAGTGTGGCCAGATGTCATGACTCATACCCATAATCCTAGCACTCTGGGAAGCTGAGTCAGGTATATCTCTTGATCTCAGGAGTTTGAGAGCAGCCTAAGCAAGAGGGAGACCCTGTCTCTACTATAAATAGAAAAATTAGCCAAGTGTTATGGTAGGTGCTTGTAGCCCCAACAACTGAGAAGGTTGAGACAAGAAGATCACTTAAGCTCAAGAGTTTGAGGTTTTGGGGAGCTATGACATCATGACAATTGGCCCAATATGACAGAGTGAGACTCTGTCTCAAAAAATAAAAATTAATACCAAAAATTAAATTAAATTAAAAAATTGAGGAGTGTTTTGAGGATTTCAAACTTGCAGTTGGTGTCAGAAGTAATTTCATAGTTTATCCTAAACTCCTCACAGTGGAAATTGGCAAAGGATTTGGAGGCAGAACAATCTAGGTTCAAGGGCAGACCCTGTGATTTACCAGCTGTGTGAACATAGACAATTTATTTACGCTCTTTGTGCTTCAATATCTTCATTTGTGAAATGGAAATAATTCCATCTATATGCAAAAGGATTACTGAAAAAATTAAATAAGATAATATATGAATTGCTTAAAATTATATTGTTTGCATAAATGTTAGGTATACAGATGTTTCCTTTGAAATTATTCCATGTGAAAACATGTTCCCAAGAGTCTTAATTTGCCACTATACCAACCAAAATTGGTTTTTCCTAAACACAAGTTTTTCAAATTATTAGTGTCACTGACAATATCTATAATCTCATCTTATTTCAAACTTATAATACACTTAGAAAAAAATAATAATAATCATATACTTCAATGATACTGTAAAAAACCCCAGATATGATCTAGTAAAATTGGATACTCAGAATATAGACATTAGAGGGGAAACCACAAAGGTGGTGTTAGTAATAATACCTTAAACTCGTGTAGTCTTCTCTAGATTTAAAATCTTTTCAAATATACATGTTTTTCCCAATGTCCCAACAATTTCCTACATTTGCCAGAATATTTACTATTACCTCAGTTTGCATCAACCTGCAATTGACAAGGTGTATATGAACCAAAGTTTCCTTTATTAATTGAAAAAACACTTATTGGGCAATAAATTTCTGTTATACAATGCACTATTGTAGTTGCACTATTTTACAGTGATAAGCAGACAAAATCTTTGCTCTCATGAAACTTACATTTAAGGATCTTGGCTTTGTAAGTTTTCCATGTAAATATCATGGAAGCGTCCAAGACAGAATTTGAATGTGGCTTCTCTGAAAACTAATTTAGTACGTTTTCTTTTCTATCATTCAGCTTTAATGTGTAGTTAAAATAAAGTTTACCTCCTACACACTGGTCAGATCATAGCTTTCATGTGTAGTTTAACTTACAAAATGTAAGAATGTCTTCTAGGATGATTTCTGAATATAAGCAAATAAATAAAAGTGAATTTGTAATCACATTATATGGTAAATTTTAAAAATATAGGCTTTGAAACTAAGGAAAACACCTATTGTTTATAGTCACATATTTGTGTGTGTGTATAGACAACCTCTCAGAGTCAGAAAGTTGGTAAAAAGGGGAAAAAGGAAAAATAAAAATAAATATGAAGTTACTGCTCATTTGGAACTAAGTTAGGAACTTGGGAATTTGTGATATTAAACTATTCATTAATTTGTCACATGGCATCATGTGAGGCTTTGTGGGATGTAGAGATAATTAAGAAAATTAAGATCTCTGACATGAATAACAGTATAGTCCAGCCATAGGTGTATATTTTTCCATATTATATGTTCTTTATCTTTTCTAAAAAGATATTTGGTGACTTCAACATATAGCAAAGTAAATAGGTATTAATTCACCCATTCAACATTTATGGAGCATCTATTATGTACCAAGAATGATGATGGGTACTAGAAATACAATAGTATATGAGTCAAGAGCATCCTCTACCTTTCTGAGTCTCACAACATAAGCTGGTAAGATAGAAAATACCCTCCAAAGGGACATAGAGTGCAGGAATGAAGCAGATGAATGAGTTGGGGGTTGTGAAGAGACAGATGTGGCGGACAGCAGCAATTGTGAGGTCCATGGCTTTTGTTCACAAGGATTTAGTAGGTTTCAAGGAATGGAAGGTATGAACATACTTATGGTTATATAATTGGAGAATGGAGACTGTACTGATCAAAAATTCAGAGAGGGGACCAATTAAGAGGCCATGACAGTGGTCCCAGTCACAAAAAATACTATGGTCTGAGCCAGGATAGTTCTATGTATGGAGAGAAGATAAACTTAAGAGACATGCAAGCAGAAAAATACACAGGACTTGAAAATTAATAGGATATAAATCATGGCCAGTACAGTTATATAGGTCGTAGCTCATTTAGCAAGATATAAAACACTGGGAGAGAAATATTTGTGTGTTCAAATTTGATAACTTAGATTTAGATTTGAATTTGAGACATCCAGAGAAATGATCAAATGACTAGTGAAAGTATGCTAATATATAGCTCATATGAGAGGCATTGCATCTTTGCCAAATTAACCAAAGAAACTATTGTATCTTATGCAAACTAAAGTGCTCCATATTCTTCAATCATTTGAATGGTTTATGTGCCACCCTCTTTTGGTTTTTACAATTGATACAAATAATTTACCTAAGTTGATAAGGCAGTAGAAATACTCTTTTAATGCATATTTACTACTTACCTTTTGTGAGTGTCAATATGGACTTAATACCTTCTATAGTCTCAACCAGTCCCAACCTAGTGTTGCCTACTTTTGGATGTTCAATGTATCATAGCCCAGCTAAGAGAGAACAATTTAAGGGGCATCATCTCCAGACATTAAAAATACTCTATATCCTTGCTTTTCCATAAAAGGATATTCTGAGTTCATTTTGAGTTCATTTGCCCCAAAGAGATCAACATCTGGGTACCAGGAAGAAAAAATGTATAATTTTACAAGAGAACTCAAAGCAGAGCAAGATAACATAGGAGCTTTAAACCATGACATAAAGCAGGAAAAAGTACCTTTTTCTCCAAAGTCCAGGTATTCAGGGGTTTTCTCTTACTTGCCCTAATGTGTATTTATTAATCTTTTTATTTATTTCTTCCAGTAACTTCTGGTGTACTATGCCATATTTTGTCACAACAAGCAATGCCCTCAATTGTTACTCCATTTTTAGAAGTATTTATTTTTTCTTCCTTCTCTTCTGCTCTAGCTTTATAGAATTGGCATCAAAATATTAAAGCCTAGATCAAGGGTCAACAAACCATAGCCTATCAGCAAAATCCAGCTCATTTTCTGATATTTTGATTCAACTCTATTGAAACAACCATTATCATTTGTTTAAGGTCTATGGGTGTTTCAGCACTGTAACACTAGAGTGTAATAGTTGTGACTGAAGCTGTATGGCCGACAAATCCTAAAATATTTACAATCTGGCACTGTATATTAAAAAAAAATGTCATCCTTTGGTCTGAATGATCTCTCTTGACTGTACATGTCAATCACCAATTATCTAAAAATAAACCCAACATTCTTCCAAGGGAACACCAAAGAACATAGAGAGACAGGCTATCCCATAGTTCAGCTAGATTTCTATGAATCTTTCATCAATATCAAGGAATGAGACAATATTAAAAATGTTTAAACCTTCAAGGTTTTTCAAAAAACTCTTCTTTAACTTTTTATTGTTACGAGTCCTAGCATCATAACTTACTATTTATCATGGGCATCATAATATTGAATTACAACTTTTCAAAGGCTGTTGTATTTATACATATATATGCAGTAGATTGATTCTATTAAAAGTTATTGTTCTTCATACGCAATCCCCCTTATGTTCATGCCTTTTACCATGTGACTTTGCAGCTTCTCTCAGTAGGGAAACACTGTGTTCTCCCACCTCTTTTCTCAGTGTCTGCCTGGGACATGCTTTAGCCAGTAGAATGTGGTGAAGGTGATGATGTGCCATTTTTGAGCTTCTTCCGAGGCCCCCTTGCATCTCTTCCCCCGCCACAGAAACACACCCAGGAGAATGAAAGACACATGTAGCGTATCTGAATTGTTCCATTTATCCAAGCCACAGCCAGCCAAGATCAACCAAGAGTATGCAATATCTATGCATTTGAGTCAGTCGAGCTATGAACAACAGAGCCACTTCAACCAGCCACTCCAGATGTGGAAACAAGAAACACTTGTTGTTTTGTGCTACTGATAGGTTTTCTGTCATAAGGCACTACTGTGGCAATAGATAGCTGGCTTATAATATATTAAAATTAATCATTTATTATGTTGTACCAGTCCATCTTTTCAAAGATTAATTAACAATGTAATAAAATACAACGAAACTGATATTGAGAAATTTGAGACACTTGTAAAACTTAACCCCATGAGTTCAAGTAGAAATGAATTGGTCCACAAGGCCAACTCAGAATACACTAGCATTTTTTTTTAGCATGTTTGGATTATGACACATTTCATTTGTACTTTTGTAATCAATAATATTTAAATATCCTAAACTCCCTGTACAAGTAATTCCTAAACACTTTTGGACCTATTCCAGAAGTTTAAATCCCTACATAAAACAAATATGAGAATTTAGCAAGTTGTAGCTATAGAATACTTTGATGGAACCATTCAACATTTTGCAGAGATTTTAGCCTTCCCACCCCTTTTGTCAAGCATGGAACAAAATTTATTGAGGAAATGAAGGACAAGTTTACAGAGCAAGAGCAAAATACAGGGTTTACAGAGCAAGATGTATTCACCATAGTCAGCAAATGGGCCTCCTTTGTTGTGACAAAGAAAAAGGCCTATTTTAGCCCCTTAATGTTTCATTCTGTATAAATGTATAGGCCCTATATACCAGGAATAATCAGTCACTTTTTCTATATAACTTGGTGAATAGGGTATAATAAGATCCCCAAATGTTAAATGTAGCTTTGCCCAAATCTAAACAGACCTACTGCATGTTGGGATTCCCACTTGAGTCTAGAAGGAGATAGGAGTAAATAATTTATTTTTAATAGCTTGGTGGTTATTGTGGTTCTGACCTTATGCTTCTAATAATTTAACTGATTTCGATGCTACTCTTGCTTGGTGTCAGGTAAGAGACTCTTATCCTACATGTTAATTAGTGTGTGTATTCAAGTAAGGGCAGAGAGCCACAGAGTTTCACCATGGAGGCCTTATGATAGTATTTCTGTGAATGGCCAGTTCTCTCCTGGAGGCAGTTGTCTCCATCTTTAATCTGTTTTGCAGAAGGCTTAATCCATGTTCCCTTTGCAGGATCCAACATTCTAAACAATTTCTTACTTCATCTGTATTTCCCCCCTGCTTTCCCTCCCTTCTCTCTCTTACCTAAATCTTTTAAATTTGATAAAGAAGCTAGAGAACTTCTTTTTTTTTCTGGGTATTTTAAAATAAAAGCTCATTTAGCTAAACTTCTCTTATGAAAGGTCCCAATTTTGAATCACTTTTCATTGAATGGATGGGGAAGAGAGGGAATCCCTTGCTCATCCTCATATACCTTCATACACTTTCAAGTCAAAATTCTAAAGGTTCCAGACAGGAAAAAAGTAGTTGGTTTTTTTCCAAGGTTTAAAAAAAGTTTGATCTGGGCTTCATGCCAGTGTCTCCTTCTTTATCTTAGTTGGCTCTGTCCAAAGGTCATCTTTTCCCAAACAAAATTTTGTCTGTAAATATCAGTTATTTAATACTTTAGTTTTATTGTCTTGAGACAGTTTTAAATCAGGATGCTTAGGAACCTTGGCTCATCCTGGACATAATTATGAATACAGTTTCCAGCGTCTCAGATATTCTTGGTGCTGTATTTCACTGGCTTCATGCACATATCTTGAGCAGAACTTTTGAAAAGAAATTGCTTCTTCTTAAATTTTACCATTAGAAGTTTCATATATCATTTTTTTATTTTCCACTAAAAATGTGTCTAGTTCACATGGAAAATTATTTCTGAGGCCCAAATTTC
Organism: Galagoides demidoff; assembly: GCA_963574575.1. Classification (NCBI taxonomy): domain Eukaryota; kingdom Metazoa; phylum Chordata; class Mammalia; order Primates; family Galagidae; genus Galagoides; species Galagoides demidoff. The sequence continues at coordinate 3,335 of CAUYQV010010546.1, read as the reverse complement.
TGTATGCCATTAAAACCTTTTCTGGATGCCCAAGTCACAGCTCCAAGTTCATAGTACTTTTTCAGAAGAGGAGTTAAACAAAACACAGATTAGTTATTAGTATTACACATAATAAATTTATCATAAAGCCAGATGCAGTGGCTCACACCTGTAATCCTAGCACTCTGGGAGGCCAAGGCGGGTGGATCACCTGAATTCACAGGTTTGAGACAAGTGTAAGCCAAAGCGAGACCTCGTCTCTAAAAATAGCCGGGTGTTGTGGCGGGCGCCTGTAATCCCAGCTACTTTGGAGGCTGAGGCAAGAGAATCACTTGAACCCAAGAGTTTGAGGTTGCTGTGAGCTATGACGCAGGGGCATCAAAGTGAGACTCTGTTTCAAATAAATGAATAAATAAATAAATTTATCATAGCTTAAAGTAATCACAGTGCTTTCCTTTTTTTTCCTTTTGAGGTCTGCCTGCTGGGTTAGTGAGAATAAGCAAGCAAACCTCAGCTCCTTTTTTCCCTCCTTACATTTAAATCCAGTTTTGCCTAATAAATAGCCTTTCATCAATCTGCACATGCTTGGTGGGGAGGTGGCTCACTGTTTCAAATCCTGCTGAAAATGCCAAGCTTGGTTAGAGCCAATAAAAGAAATCAAGGGAATGTAGTCTGACCTAATTTGGGATTGTAAGTCATTTTCAATCACAATGACAAGAAATTCAGAGTTAAGAGAGTGGTACACCTTCTTTTCTGGAGTAATTCCTCCTTCATTCCGTAGCAGAGAAGCATTTATTCTAATGGGAAAAAAATGGTATGAGCATTTCTGCATGCAGTATCTTCCCTCAATAACTTTGATCATTAGGATTTCAGGTCTTTGCATCAATTCTACTTCTGACTCCAATTGACATTAACATCCTCACAGGACAATAATATGAATGATAGAAAGACACCAACAAATCCAATTAAGTGATATAAAGTTTATTTTATAGGAAAGAATATGATGATATAGCCCTTTAGAAATAACTTTACAAAGAAAGAGATAGCAGGAGATACTCCCTCATATGCAGGAAGAATTTTCCTTACTTCTTAAAAATTCCTCCAACAATTCAGAACTTCATATGAAAGTCTACATAAAGAGAGTGAAGATTCCACCAGATGTTAGAAGCTCATAACCTCTTATTCTTAGAGAGTCTTTCCCAACTCCTGCAGCTCCCAGCTACTCTGGATAGGTGTTTTCACCTTATCATATCTGAGAACAAGAAACTTGTACAAAATATTTCCTGTTTATTCTTCAATGTTGACTGTGATACCAGCCTTTAGGTCTAGGTATATTTTTGAAGGAGTGTGCAAGATCACCGAGGTATGTGCACCATTTAGAATGAAAATAACATAAGGCCTGGGGCAGAGCTGGAAGGAACATCAGCACATAGGATTGCTATGAATAGAGGAAGAAGAGTCTACAGAGGAGACTGAGAAGGACTTAACAGGTGGCAGAAAAAAAGCAGGAGCGTGGCGGGGGGGGGGGGGTCCCAGGACTCAAGAGAAAATAACATTTTGAGAAAGATGAACTGATGAACTGAGTCAAATATCACCAAAAGGTCGAGTAAAAGATAAGAACTAAAAATAGTTCACTAGATTAATGGAATAGAGGTTATTAGCACAGACACAGTGATGTAGTTCATTAGAGTGATGAAAAAGGAGCTAGATTGACTAGTCTGAATATGGAGAAAGGTGAAGAAATGAAATATTTACTATGGACCTCACATCTTCATAACATCCTGCCTGGGAGCAGGGATTAGAAAGAGAGCCAGAATTTGAAAGACCAATCTGTGAAAGCAGGGGGCAGGGAGAAAGGTAATGGCTTCTCTTCAGGTAAGGGGTTTGGACCTTGCAGCAAGACTCCCTAGCAAACATTTTTGTTGGTATATAGCTACGTGCCCTTATTAAAGAGTGGGAGGACATTCTTTGGGGTCTTGATTTTTCTTCACAGAAGACAAGAAATGGTCACAGTATTCTGACTCATTTCAGTGAACAAGGAGTATACAATATGGAATCTGACTACGTTTAAAATATGCTGAAAAGTGATTTCAAGAATCAGAAATTACTAATCGCTCTTCAGAAGAACAGGTGGGGGAGGGATGCCAAAATAAGTTCCTTTGAGAATATTTAGAAGCACTATAAAAACTATTTTTATTTTATGTGCATACCATTCTTGAGACTTAATGAGGCAGGGACCTGGGCAGCGCCTGTGGCTCAGTGAGTAGGGTACCAGCCCCCATATACCGAGGGTGGCAGGTTCAAACCCAGCCACGGCCAAATTACAACAACAACAAAAAAATAACCAGGTGTTGTGGTGGGCACCTGTAGTCCCAGCTCCTTGGGAGGCTGAGGCAAGAGAATTGCCTAAGCCCAGGAGTTGGAGGTTGCTGTGAGCTGTGTGATGTCACAGCACTCGACCAAGAGCGATAAAGTGAGACTGTCTCTACAGAAAAAAAGAGGCAGGGACCTGTTTCAGCCTGGCAAAAGGCAATCAACAGAATTAATTGATACCATGCAGATATTTCTATTCATGGTGAGACAATGGGGAATTCAATAAACTAGAACAAATGTATGCATACATTGGGCATTGGAGGCCATGCATTTCCTTTTCCTTGGCTTCGTCTCTACCTTCTTCTCTCCTCTTCTTAAGTGTTCAACTCTGCTCCTTGTTCTTTTTTTTTCCTTTTTTTAATTAAATGATAACTCTGTACATTAATGCAATTCTGGGGCACAGTATGGTATTTTCACATACAATTTGAAATATTTTCATCAAACTGGTTAACATAGCCTTCGTGTCATTTTCTTTTTTTTTTAATTGAATGGTAACTATGTACATTAATGCACTTCTGGGGTACAGTGTGGGGTTTTCACACATAATCCAAAACACTTCCATCAAACTGGTTAACATAGCCTTCCTGTCATTTTCTTAGTTATTGTGTTAAGACATTCATATTCTACTCTTAGAAAGATTCACTTGTACCCTTATAAGATAAACCATAGAGGTGATCCCTCCAACCCCCCTCCGTCCACCCATTCTTCCCACCCCGCACCCACCCCATCTTCAGAGGCTGTTATTTGGTTATATATTTCATATGCAAGCTATAAAATAATTTCATAATGGGGGTTTGTACAGTAGATACTTTTTCTTCCATTCCTGTGATACATTGCTAAGAAGAACACTTTCCAGCTCCATCCATGTGAACATGAAGGACATAAAGTCTCCATCTTTCTTTATGGCTGCATAGTATTCCATGGTGTACATATACCACAGTTTGTTGATCCATTTGTGGATCGATGGGCACTTGGGCTTCTTC
>CAUYQV010010545.1:0-25201 GCA_963574575.1 Galagoides demidoff | reverse complement strand
GGCGTTGTGGCGGGCGCCTGTAGTCCCAGCTACTTGGGAGGCTGAGGCAGGAGACTCACTTGAGCCCAGGAGTTGGAGGTTGCTATGAGCTGTGATGCCATGGCACTCTACCCAGGGGGATAGCTTGAGGCTCTGTCTCAAAAAAAAAAAAAAAAACTATTTTTCTATAAGTTTAGAAACAACATAGCCTGACATAAGCCCATTTATATGCATTATGTTTTCGCATTTTTCTGAGATATTTTAGTTGGTATATAAGAAAAATGTATTTGATCAAAGATACCTGAGAAATAGCACATATAGTGCTTTGGAAATTCACATAGCATAAAAATATATAAAGAAACACAATAATTATGAAGCAAAAAGACATGTTTAATGTTATTTTATTTATTGATTCCAAGTGAGTGTAGCGTATGCTTAAAAAAATCTCCTGGTACGTTCTATGCAATGTAAATAAAAAACAAAAATCTCACGGTAAACAGTCAAAATCCAGAGAAATAAATTTCTAACATTTTTACTTAGAAAAGCTTGTCTAGTCAATAAAAAAGTAAATGCATAATATGTAATATAATGTGACATGGCTGGATACTTTCCAGACATATTTAGTATTTTAAAACTATAATAAAAGTAAATTGTTTTTCTCTATTTTAAGAAACTTCTATATAGATTACTAAAACAAGAAACAGATAATTATTAGGATTCTAATTAATAAGAAATGCACTAAATTTCATAGTTATCAACCATTAATATTTATCCTTTGTTAATATGCTTAAATTTAAACATTTCATTTAGAATGTCCTTTTAATATTGATTTTTCTATTATACATTTAACATGTTTGCATTAGTTCTCTATTCAAATAAAAAATATAGTTTTCAAAATATGTCAGAAATGTAAAATAGTTTGACGTGAAAATAAAATGGAACAGAAATTTATAATTCTAAAGGAAACATAGGACATCTCAATTTTTCTCAATTATCTCCTTCATTGAAAATTACAAAAGAATTTTCAATTACTATAAATAAATCACATAGTATGAAACCACAAAATGCATTTTCATATAAAAAAAATTTTCAAACTACTTTATTTGGATAGGGATCTTCAAAATTTCCTAGTCTAACTCTTTCCTTCCTACTTCCCTTCCTCCCTCCCTCACTTCCTTTTTCTTTCCTCCCTTCCTTTTTCTTCTTTCTTTTGTTCTTTCTTGCTCTTCCTTCTTTCATTTTCTCTCCTTCCTTCTCCTTCTCCCTCTTTCCTTCTCCTTATATTTCTTTCTTCCTATCTTCCCTCCTTCTTTTCTCCCTCCTATTCTTTGTTTTTAAATCACTGATGTATAAATAATTTTAAACCTTGTTCCACACAAACATAGGGACACTGATAAATTATTACAGAGACATAATTGGAGTTTATAAAAATTAAAATTTTGTGCTTCAAGCAATGCTTTCCAAAAAAATTTTAAAGACAGCTCAAAGATTTGGTTGAATATTTGAAAATATTTTCAAAGTATATATATGAGATCTCATAGTGCTTCCATAAAAACAAACATATGGACTCGAAAAGATAGCTCATTCATTTATGGTCCATTAATCTTTGATTATGGTGCCAAAACACACAATGGAGACACTCTCTTTAACATAGAGCATTGAGGAATTTGACTATCTACATTCAAAAAAAATGAAATGAAATGAAACCCACATCTTACAGTGCAAAAATCAATCCAACATGGATTAAAAGTAAAAACTTAAAAGGCCTGAAACTATAAGTCTACTGAAGAAAATATGAGACTAAATGTTCTGTACATATATCAATGAAATTTTGGATACACAGAAAAAAAAAGTACACACAACCAAAGCAAAAATAGACCAACGAGATGACATCAAACTAAAAAGCTTTTGCCCAGTAGAGGAAATGACCCAAAAAGCAAAGAGACAAGCTACAGTTTGGGAGAAAATATTTGTAAACTACGTATCTGGTAAGAGAATTATATCCAAAATTTGAGCTGTCTGGAAAGTATTCAGCTTGTATGTCTTATTTTTAATATTACGTGGCTGGATATTTTCTACACAGCCCTTGCATATAAGGAAATCAAACAATTCAAAGCACAAAAACAACTAACCCAATTAAAACAATGGACAAAAGACTTGAATAGACTTTATTCAAAGGAAGACTTATAAATGACTTAACAAGTATATGAAAAATGCTCAACATCACTACTTGTCAGAAAAATGCAAATTAAATACACAACCAGATATAATATCATACCTGATAAAATGGCTTTTATCAAGATGACAAAAGACAGTAAGTGTTGAACAAGGTGTACAGAAGAGGCAGTCCTGTGCTCTGTGATAATGTAATGTAGTACAGCCATTATGGAAAATAATGTAGAATTTTTTCAAACAACTAAAAATAGAATGGCCATACGATCTAGCAATCCCATTATAGGGTATAGAGTAAAAGAAATTGAAATCAGTATATTGAAGGGTATCTACATTGTAATGCTCACTACAGAATTATTAACATTTGTCAAGGTGTGGAATTAACGTTAAGTGTTCATTTACTGGTAAACGGATAGAGAAGAAGCATGATACGTATTGCTGCACAGGAGAATATTAGTCAACCTTTTTTTAAAAAAGAAAATCCTACCATTTGCAGCAAATGAATAAGCCTACAGGACATTATACTAAATTAAGCCAAACACAAATAAAAAGGCACATATCAAAGGATCTCAATTATATAAGAATATAAAAATATTAAACTTATAGAATCAGATTATAGAATAGTGATTGTTAGGGGTGGGGAGGAGTGGGAGTAGGTGTGATAAAAAAATATCGGTCAATGGGTACAAAGTTTTAGACAGAATAATACTTTTGCATATTATGTGATTATAATTAACATACTATATACTTGAAAATATAAATGTATAGCTTAAATAGTATCATCACAGCAAATGGTAATTGTGTCAGTTGATGGATATTTTAATTAAAGGAAAACATCACATTTTACACCACAAATATTTATATATTATAAAGCCAGAAAAAGTGTGTTCAATATTATTAATTATAGTAGAAATTATGTATCCTAATATTGTTCTTTGTTCTAAGTTGATGTAAATTTAAGTTGGTATTCCTCCAATATAAAGAGAACAATATTTCCTAAAATGTTTTCTTCTGGGAAATGAGTGAGATACATATTCTATAACTTTAAAATTATAAATGGTTAAATGTTAAATATCACCAAAGTGCTCTCATAAATATAAAAATGTTGATATTTCTTCTTTACAAGGGCAGGTACAGAAATGAAGAGAGAGAAATGGACATTGTACACCATATCAAGTAAGGCTCAATGAACAACCTCCTTTGTGCCATAAACAAATAGCCAAAGTCTTCCTCTTCCCCTTATGATAAGTGTGTCGTACAAAGAGTCATGACCTGTTGGTAGCATTTCTGAATCCTTAAATCATACTTTAGTAGTCTCCTAAATTTTACAACTTTCTTTCTACATTATGAAAATATAAAAATAATTCCAATTTAGACAAGATAATGCAGGAAGATTAGACACAGAAATAGGCAATGAGTCACAACAAGATTTCGAAGGATACTATGGACGATGAGCATCTTCAATCAAAAAGTGCCAGAATGGAAACTGACATAATTCAACTCTGTAGTTGTGAGCTCCATATGGTTGGCGACAGCATTTCTAGTTAAAGAACTTTACAGCAGCTGGCATTTTATTCATACATGCTGGGTTTCCAGCAAAAGCTAAGATTGCAGTGGGATAAATAGAAAGGCCCACAAGTCCTCATCAATAGTAAGATAGAAAATAGGGTCCTCCTGGGGAAAAATGTCTTCACTGTTACAGCTGGCCAAACTTGATGTGAAAAGACATACTATTTCAGAATCTGTTCTTAAACTCATTCGCATTACTGCACAGTGAGTCTAAAATAATAAACTGGTGAAAAGTGAAGAGGAGGGTGATGGAATTCATTCTGAGCATATATTAAATAGACATCATGATTCCTCCATTCAGTTTTAAGAAGGATTAATGAAGGAAAAAACCTAAGAGGAAAAAAAAATAAATTTAGCAAGGTAGGGATAAAAAGACCCAGGTGAGAAGGCAAAATTTTGAAAATGTGCCCTTATTACATTCTGTCAGCATACTATAAACTGTTCATCAATTGCTCAAAATAATCTAACATAATTTTTAGTGATTAAAATAATCTAACACTTTTTTTCCTCCGAGATATACATCACTGATGAGCACCTGGAGTATGTAGGGGTTTCAAGCAAAATTTACTGAAATCTACAAGAACAATGTATTTTTAAAATAACATAAACTATGAAATGCTATCCAACATTTTTAATACTCTAGACATTTTAATATCTTTGCCACTAACCACATAACTGCACTAGGACATTAGATAAAATCTGTTAGAAATAAATTCACGCTAAATGTTAAGAACTTCAACTTTAAATATAACCTAAATGTGACTTCACTGAGATATTGGTGACAGTATATTACCATGAGAAACAGTTACAGCAATGTAAGTTAAGTGTTTAAATAAAATTATAAGTAGTCTTGCAAAACAGAAAAAAATAATTATACTGCAAGTACTATGGACTTCAGTGTTAGGAGAATTGAAAACGACATGGGTTATCTTTCAAGGGTACATGTGAATCTTTCTAAATGAAGAATATAAATGTCTTAACACAATAAAAAAAAAGAAAATAACAGAGGAAAAGAAAGTACATCATTACGGATTGTTAAACTGTTTCTCTGATCATTGTTTTATGTGATGTTATTGTCACAGAGTTTTCTCTGGACAAAATCAAACATCAGAAGACATAGTAAAATATAATTATAATTTTAAAAACTCAACAAACAAATGGATTTTATATCTATACAAAACACTGAATATAAGGTTTACTAGTCAATAAACTAAGAATGGTCATAGTGAATATAAGTCTGACAGTGATAAATTAATTCTTTTTTTTTTTTTTTTTTTTTTTGAGACAGAGCCTCAAGCTGTCCTCCTGGGTAGAGTGCTGTAGCATCACAGCTCACAGCAACCTCCAACTCCTGGGCTCAAGCGAGTCTCCTGCCTTAGCCTCCCAAGCAGCTGGGACCACAGGCACCTGCCACAATGCCCGACTATTTTTTGATTGCAGCCATCATTGTTGTTTGGCGGCCCGGGCTAGATTCGAATCGCCACCTTAAGTGTATGTGGCTGGCGCCTTAACCACTTGAGCTACAGGCACCGAGCCAATAAATTAATTCTTAACAAGTAGTCTGGATGCTGTTACTGGGAAAACTGCAGTCCTCTATCCAGTGTACATACAAAACACCAGAACAAAGTCTTGAATACTCAAGAATGACTGGTCTTGGGGGATTATGATTGATGAGACCTTCTTATAGACCTGAAAACGATGGTGACTCATACACCTTTTGATCTCTAGTCTTGGTCAAAAAGAAAGTAATCAGAGTTTCCGTGTTTTTTACTGAGCAGCAGAAAGATGCCTGTTTTCATGATCCAAAGCATTATTTTCTTGTTTAAAATAAAAAATCAGGCTCGGCACATGTGGCTCAGGTGGCTGATGCGCCAGCCATATACACCTAAGGAGGCGGTTTGAGTCCAGCCCGGCCCACCAAACAACAATGATGTCTGCAACTAAAAGGTGGCCCGGCATTGTGGTGGTCGCCTGTGGTCCCCGCTTGGGAGGCGGAGGCTGGAGACTCGCTTGAGCCCAGGAGTTGGAGGTTGCTGTGAGCTGTGAAGCCACTGCACTCTACCCAGGGAGGTAGCTTGAGACTCTGTCTCAAAAATAAAATGAAATGAAATAAAATAAAATAAAATAAAAAATCATCTTTCTTGCCTTAGCTACATGTAAACACCAGATTTAAGCGATATGTTTGTTTTCTGAAAATAATTTTTTGAAGTTAGGTAAGTTTTCATCTTTTAGTTACATTATTTTTAAGGATAGTGAAAGAGAACTTTAGAATGCAACATGCAATACTGAAGACAAAACTTTTTATAAAATTTACTTTTTCATTTAAAGTTATTTTTATTAGTCTACTTTGTATTCAATCCCCATGATTATGATTCTCAATGAACTGGTCTCACTTACTCCTTCCATTCCCTATAAAAGACCCTCTCCTTTAGCAAACATAAAATTCTTTTTTCCTCACTACTTCATCTAAACACATTCAAGTCCCTACAGGCAGGCAAGGATTAGTAACAAGGATATACTCTGAGGAATGTGTACTTAGGTGATGTTATTGTGTGCAAACATTGCTGATGTAATATACAAAACTAAATGGTGCAGCCCACTGCATACCTAGGCCATATGATCCTGGCTATTGTTCCTAGGCTACAAACCGTTATAGCAGGTCACTGTACTAAATGTTAGAGGCAATTGTTAAGACAATGGTAAGCATTTGTGTATCTAAACATATCCAAATGTAGAAAAGGACCAGTACAAATATGCTATTATAATTTAACAGCTCTCTTATATGTGATCTGTCAGTTTGTCATTAACAAAAGGTGAATTTCTTTAAATGTGATCTCATGTTCAATGCAACAATAAACAGTCTGAGTTTTTTTCCCAGGAAATATGAATAAATATCCCATTAAAAATTCTAATTTAAAAGTGTTATTTTCCTTCTCTAAGGTCTTTTGTATATACCATGCAATCTTCTTTTGCCTTATTGTCCAGTAATTACATTTTATATTCTATGCGTGCTAAAAAAAAGTCATTAATAACATTTGTAATTTCCTTAACTTATAATTTAAATTCATCACACATACACGTTTCAGTTTCTGATAGATAGACTATAAATACCTATAATCTATATGCCAGATAAATAACAGACATAACTAGATAATGATGCTATTCTTACCACATTATTCATAACATTTATGATATGACATAACATGATTTAATTATATCATTAGGTTTACCTGAGTAGAAATTATTCAGAATGGATATTCCACCTATCAGAGAAACAAAGAATATTCAAAAGCTATTAAATTGGGAGGCTGTATAGGACATATTTTAAAGCTAGTGTTTACTATATTATCTCTTTTTTTTTTGAGAATTTAGGAGAAAGTGGTACTGTTTATGCCTATAATCTAGTCAAAATGTGGTTTCAATTTTACTCTGAGCCAAAATGGGAGATGAGGGCACCTTGGTGTATTGACAGAACTGTTACTGTGCAACCACTTAGACATGTCCAGATTTCTACTAAGGGCATTTAGAAAGAGTGTAGACTCACACCACTAGATTCTCACTAAGGAAACATGTTCTTTCAATTCCTGGTTTTAGTTCATCACTGGGAAGCGAAGTAGGGGCAAAGCAGAGTGAAGGGTGGCTTGAAGAGCTTTGTTAATCTCAGAAAGAACAACAAGACCAGGTAAGGTGGCCCTCATTCTGTGTAAATAAACCTTTTGTGTATTGTAGTAGCATTGATATTTACAAGCAATACTAAGTGGCAGATATGGTTTTGAAATTACAAGATGGATTTACATCTGAGGAACAGCATGCTACATAGGTGTGTTCAGAGTTACAAACCTTTTTAATGTAAGGGTCATAGAATATAAGAAAATAATGAGGCTAAGAAATGTTAAACAAGTATCTGTATTTTATGACAAATAATTTGTCTGTTTTGTTATCTAAAAATAAATGTGAAAGTTAAAGTAAATGTGTATTTCAAGTGTGACGATTAGAAATTCTAAATTTCTCCTTGAAGCTGAAAATGTATATTCATTGACATAAACTATTAAATAGATATGAGTGATCAATAACATAATTTCTTCTCTGTCCAATTCAAGTTTGGGGAAAGTGGATCCTATTTCAACTCCTGTTTTTTTTTTTATTCTTTGTATTTCTTATGTTAGATATATTAGACATCAGAAGATAATTAAGGAGAATTTACTTCATTGCCTACAACATAAGACCTTTATTCATTTTCAGACAACATAATAAATCTTCCCTAAACTCCTAATATTTTTATAAAAATTTAGAAATATTCATACACTTTAGCTAATAAAATTCATTTTAAAGACTATCAGTACTTGAGTAGTAGGAAATCAATCTTTAGTAGCTAAATTTGTTCTAATAGTTTTTTAAAAATTCACTTAATTTTTCATGGATCATAAAAGTTACATATACCTAGAAAATATGAAGGAGGGTAGAAATTAGTGAAACAAAAGTTAGAAGTCTTACATACTTTAGCCAAACATTGGGAATGCCGAGTTGGAGACATTTATTTCATGCACTGATTAGTGAAATAAAGAATGTTATCACGTTGTAGTATTTGGCAATGTCGAAATTAACTTCTATCTAAATATGGTCTTGTATCTATATCCTTTTGCACCTATGAAAATATACAACTTTAATTTTTAAAATTAATAAAAAATTTTTTAAAGTAGACTCATTAAATTGCTTTGTGAAAGTGCCATTTCCTGTATGACATGAAATATTTGTCAGAAAGATTGATTGCTTTCCCTAAAAATAACTCATTATGTGAATGATTAGAATTATTATTCATGAAGCAATTAATCTGAAAATAAAAATAGCTGAAAATACTTATGACCTGCAAAAAAAAAAAAAGGACAATGTTTCAAAAATAATATAAATGCATTGTATCCTGAGGATCTTCTGTAGAGTAAAAAAACAACTTGGATACAAGGGATCAGTCATTATCAGGATATTTGTAAGTTACCAAGATTCTCAGTGCTACTATTTTTCATCTGTTAAATAGGATAGTAAGCTGAATTGTGGTGATACTGTAATTCTTTTGAAACAGGACAAATAAGCTGAGCACACCTATCAATACTAAATGACAGATATGTTTTTGAGATTACGACCTGGGTTTACAGCTAATGAATAGCATGATACCAAGGTGGGTTCAGAGTTACAAACCTTTTTAATATAAGTGTCAGAGAACACATATACAAGAAAATAATGGTGTTAAATTATGTTAAACAAGTATCTGTAAATTATGACAAGTTATTTGTCTACCATTTGTTATCTAAAAATAAAACTGTCTCAAAAATAAAAATAAATAATATTTTATAACATACAGTAGACAAGGGGTACTTAGCAAGACTTAGATCCAGTCATCATTTTATTACTCTATAAATACATCTTATTTATTCTATCTTTCCAGTATGCAAAACAGAGAAAACTAAGAAATTGAAAAGCAAAACAATGAAGGAAAAGGTGTTTGGTCCATATGGTAAAAAATGGTACTTTGGGTTACTGCCTGGAAAACCCAAAAAGTATTGTCATAACTTATTTGAAAAACATGCTTTTTTATATGTTAGATATAATTTAATGAAGAATTTAAAAGATAAATGTTACTAAGGTTATATCTAAAATGTACATGTTTACATTTCTATACTTATATGATTTTCTTCCAGGAAGTTACAACCGCTTGGGTAGCCATCACTCACCTCTGTTGTCCATAGCATAAGTTGGTATCTCTTACTGAGGAGGGATTACATTGCCAACATTTTAATAATCAAATGCATCTTTTCCTCAGATAAATATAAGGAAAACCATGAAGTAGAAAGGTACATTTAATAAGAAGTTTTAAAATGTTAAAGATAATCAGTTCCCCACATGCACACATTTGATAGAGTTAAGAAACTCTATTTGTAGGCTGATAGGCCTTATTTGGGCTTTTCTTATGTAGTAAGATTTCCCTATCATATCTCCTTCAGGAAAGAACTTCATCTATAACCATCTGGGATAAGAGGATTATTGTATCTGTCCCAAAGTCAATTCTCCTGCTGCATTTGGCTTCGTAGCATTACTCATAGGTCTGCTTTAGGAATCTATTCACTTTCCTGAAAATCCAAGAGAGCTTGTTCTCCTGGGATGTGTCTCGCTGGCCTCAGGCCTCAACTGGATGGGGTATGAGAAAGTTTTTTTCTATAACTTGCTCAATTCCAAACTTCTCAGTGCACACTTCAATTTCCCTCAAATTATCACTAACACAAATCAATTGTGTGCCACATTTTCTTATAAATTTTGGAAAAGATAAAGGTAGTTCACTGCATGTAACATATCTTATTATGGAAAAAATTAATTTAAATATTTTTTGTTAAATCATATCTGTATACATTAATGAATTTTGAGGTATAATGTGCTGATTTGATATAGAATTTGGAATGCTTACATCAAACTGGTTAACATAGCCTTCACTTTACTTTCTTAATTATTGTGTTAAGACATTTATATTCTACACTCAATAGATTTGACATGAACCCTTGCAAAATGCATCATAGGTGTGGTCCCACCGATTACATACAGAGGGAGAAATATCAGAATGACTGCAGATCTGTCAGCTGAAACCCTCCCAGCCAGAAGAGATTGACCTTCAATCTCCTAAAACAAAATAACTTCCAGCCCAGGAATCTATATCCAGCTAAACTAAGCTTCCTCTATGATGGAGAAATCAAATACTTTACTGACATACACATGTTGAAGAAATATGCCACAACTAAACCAGCTCTCCAGGACATTCTCAGTCCCATCCTCCATAATGATCAGCAGAATGCTCCATGGCCAATGTAAACTCACCCAGAAACTTTTGAACAAAACCTAACTTCCACAGTACAGAAAGGACTAAAGATATACACTAGACATTCGAAAAACAGAAGATCAAATTCATGTTGAGTGTAATAAAGGGCAAGTTTCTTAAATTCTCTAAACGTCCTCTTCCCAGATATAAAACAGGAATAACAGATCATCTCAAAAGTAGTGTTGAGAATTAGGTGAAAGGATGTGTGTAAGGCACTTAGAATAGTTCCTGACATGTGACAAGGCTTTGGTGTTAGTTACTGTTGTTATAGGTGTTCATCTGTCATTGGACAAATATTTACTGAGTGCCTGCTGTGTCAAGCACTACTAAGGAGCCAATAAAAAAGAAATGAAGATAGAGTCCCTGCCCCAATGGAGCTTCCACACTGGTGGGAAAGAAGGGAGGGAAGGAGGGAGGGAGGAAGGAAAAAGGAAGGAAGGAAAGAAATAAGAAAAAAGAAGGAAAAAAGAAAGAAACAAACAAACACTTTTTTTAGTAGCAATAACACTTTTAAAGAAAATGAAGGTGGATAAAAGACTAAACAATGGCAACCAGGGGCAAGGTCATACCTTGGTCAATGACACCTTGCAAAGATGTCATTTAAGTAGAGACCTGAAGGACTAGAAAATGTAGTTACAAGGAAAAGATCTGTGTGTAAAATGTTTCAGGCTTAAAGGAATGTGGGCAGAAACATTCTGAAGCTACAATAATGTTGGCCTGTGTTAGGAGCAACGAGCAGGTCCACACGCCTAGAGCAGAATGAGCAATGCGGGGCCAGAGATGGGGTCAAAGAGCAGCTGTCGGATGCTACAGTAATAAAGATTCATCTTTCCACTGTCATGAGAATGACTAAAGGGTTTTGAATATGAATTTAGCAAACCCTTAGATTTTCAGAATATCTCTGCAGTCTGAATAAAACAGGCTTTAGAGTATAGTGGAACAGAAGGAGATCAGTGATTTGGGTTAATTCTATTTTCTAGGGGAAATAAGATGCTATGTAATCAGTTGAAAATGAGAAGAAAGACTTGAAGATTGATGTAGATAAGAACACTTTGAAATAATTATCTTAAGGACAGCTAGCCAAGGAAACATGCCAAATACTTTAGATATTTCTAAGCGTACAGCCAGAATAGTCATGAGGTTGTCTATTGGCATACTTACCTCCACCTGTATTTCAGGATGGCAGAAGCCCAGAAGAGGTAGAAAGGTGGAGGAAAAGTCAAGACAGATTCAATGATTTTCTTGTAAGTTGTGGTCGCCAGCCCCCTGGCTGCTGACTGGTACCTGAAAGCCTGCTGAGGACCAGACCACACAGCAGGAGGTGAGCAGGGGGTAGGCAAGCTAAGCTTCATCGTTATTTCCTGGTATGTGGTAAGTAAATTGCTCCCCATTGCTCATGTCATCACCTGAGCTCTGACCCCTGACAGATCAGGCAGAGGCATTAGATTCTCTTGGGAACTTGGATCCTACTGTGAACTGTGTACATGAGGGATCTAGGTCACACATTTCTTCTGAAAATCTATGGCCTGATGATCTGGGGTCGAGCCAAGGCGGTGATGCTAGCCCTGGTGGGTGCCTGCAAACACAGATAATCCTTGGCAGAGTGGCTTGACCACACAGAGACCATAATAGGCCAATTGCTTGCAGACTCACATCAAAGCCACGCACCACCCCTGGGTCCATAGAAAAAATTGTCTTTCATGAAGTAAGTCCCTGGTGCCAAAAAGGTTGGAGACCCCTGGTGTAAGAGGAAGCAAGTAAAGGTGAATGAAATCAGATTATAATGTCAGGGTTTGGTAAGGAGAAAAGGGACCTCATGAGAAAGGGATGACAATAATTCTTTGATGTCTCTGGACTCAAAGTGCTATGGAGTAACAGCACTGTTGGAGAAACATTACTAGATTATGTCAGCTGAAGAGTTGGACAGTGGCGGTCAACCCATGAGGTGCAGAAATTGAAATTTAAAAAAATATATATCTGACACAATTGTCAGAAATAACTAGGTTCAAAGAATGGAAAACCTAATAGAGACCTGTGAAAGACCACTATCTGCCAATGCAAAAAACCAGAAACAGCACTAAAGGAAACAGCTTCCATGGCTGTCACTTAAAAATTCATCTCCTCATTTCTTTCTCTACTCCTCTCTCGTAGATAAATGATATACCGAAGGCCCATGTTTATAAGACAGACTTCCAGCAATGAGGGAGACTTTAGATATTTTCTAATTCACCCCTTTTAATATACAATAATATACTTATTGGAAAATATTATATTATCAAAAACTAATGGAAAAAAAATGAAACAGAAGTTGTAGCATAGAGTGGTGCCCAATAACTCTTGTCAACATTTTCCCTTAACAGGACCACACATTTATCTGTGGTAACAAAAGTAACACTGTCCCCAGGTTGAAGTGCTCAGATTTCCAGGGGTCCTGCTGAGTAGGGTAGAAATGTAAAGCATTTCTAGTCTATAAAACACAAGCAGAAGTAGCGAAGTGGGAAATCTGCCTAGACCCAGCAGACATGAATTCTTTGGCCTTTTTCAACTGGCAGGACTAAATCCATATCCTAAGGAGATCAGAGTCTGACCATGGGATCCCTGATGTGTTTTGCTGAGGCAAAGCAGTCACACTAATTCTACTCCTAGATTTTTTATTATATATGAAAAATATATCTTGTGAGCTGAGTAGGATGGGAGAGGAAAAATATTTCCCCTCTCCAATTTTAGATATGCCACGGTTAAATAATTCTCTCAGAATAACTGTGATCTTTTGTACCTTTTGCTCACCTGCTCATAGACTAGCCAGCTCCATTGTGAGTTAAGCCATTTTCTATGGGAATGTGTTTTTGTTCTTGCTGCTTTACTTTCCTTCTTTTATTTCTTTTTAAATGTTATTTTATTTTATTTTACAAAGGGACAGGGTTTTTTCCTGTTGCCCGGGGTTCCAGGCTAGAGTATAGTGGTGTCAACATAGCTCCCTTGCAACTTCAAAATTCTGGGCTCAAGTTATTCTCCTGCTTCAGCCTCTCAAGTAGCTGAGACTACAGGTATGATGGACCATGTACAGCTAAGTTTTCTACTCTTTTGCAGAGATGGGGCCTTGCTTCGTTGCTATGGATTTAAGAACAGCAACCACAAAAAAAAAAAAAAAAAAAAAAATCACATGAAATAATCAATAGAAAGCTTTCCCAGGGTTTTCTCTCATTTTCTCTGTGCCTGGGAGTAGCAGAGTCATAAAACAGCAAGCAGTAGGGTAATCAAATCTTTTGCCACAGAATAAAATGGGAGTTTGCTTTTTTAGCTTATAGTATCTAGATAGTCCCTGCCAGAATTTCCTTTCTCTATGTAGTCCATTTTATATTATAGGTTCTGTTAATTGTAGTACTGTGGACTACTGTTTCTGAATTCACTAATAGGGTTATAACAAGCTGCCTCTTGGAAAATCACTCATTGTTTAAATAGATTAGGGTTTCTCACATATCACAAAGGCTTGAGGCAAATGAGGGCAAAATAAAAGTAGCATTATATACTCATTTCTAACAAATAATAATGAGAAGTGAATGAGGCAATCATTTAAGGGAGTTCATAAAATACTTTGTTTCATCAAGGCCAACAAGTTACTGTCTCTAGTCTGCTAAGATGGAGTTTTATAAGTGTAGTGTAATCATCAAAGTGACAACTCATACATGAACTTAACAATATAATATCATCAAGGGAATGACCTGCTATAGCTTTCATTTTGTTGGGCAGAAGCAAGTTTTCGGTTCTACTGGAATTCAAAGGCATGACTTACTGCCCTTGAGTCCGGTATCTTTATCATGGGTCTGCCACACCGTATATGATATTTTAAGAATCACAAACCATAGTGGACTTCATAGTAATTATCAGTAGACATGTTTAAAGCTACTGTACCTGTATCCATAATTTAGACTTGTTTAGATTTGTAATTACTAAAGTAATAAAATGAGTAAATCCTCTACAGTAGTCTATTCAATGGTTACTCTTAGGTATATTTTTCAAACTTTGATTTAGTATTAGCTCATTGCCTTAAAATATCAGCATGTTATAAATAATACTAGAGCATAAAATGTTTTTAATATTAGAAACAGATATTTTATGGGATTTGGTAATCAAAGTACAACACTTAGTACAAGGGTCTACTTCCCTTTCCATATTATATCACTTAAAATGCAAGCAAAGTTTGCAGAGAAGACACTTCACGTAATACTAGGTATTATCTTCCTTGAAGATAATAAAACAGATTGATTTCAACTGACAGAGAAACCAAAACAAATAAAACTGTAATGCTGGACACACAGGTGAAATGTTCATTATCTTTCCTATAATTACCTTCCTCACATGCAATGAGGAAGTTGTGTTTCCAAAGAAATCCCCCCAAATTCTCCCATGCATGATATACAGTACCGACAAAGGTAAAGAATAGTAAGTCTCGCCCCTTTGCAGGCCACTCACATGACTGAGGACTGGCAGCCAATTTCCTTTCCCACCCTCTCCCATTTCTAACCCACAGGCCAGTTTCCTATCTTTCTCTAAGAAAAAAAGCTGGAAGATGTATCAGGAAACTTGAAGGCTGGAGCTAGACAGAGAAGTAGAGCAGAGTCTGAGGTAACACTGTGCATCAACAAGGGCAGAGAGGAAAACAGCAAATACAGAAGCAAAAAGAAAACCCTTACTATGTTCACGCTGAGAGTACGTGTGTTTTAAGACAGAGGAAAAACTAGACACTTCCCTGGGCATAAGAAAACTGGAAAGACACGGATTTCTCCTTTGAAAAGTACGATAAATCTTCATAAAAGTAATGATTTCTCTAAAAGAAAAGAATCAAGATTTCAGATAACTCTATAGCCAGAAAACACAAAATCCAAAACAAAATATTTTAAGGAATGTAGAGTCATATCTAAATGGAATGATGACGAGATCGAAAAATAAATAAAAATTTATAAGAAATTGGATCAAAAATGAAGGAGAGTTTTAGTAACACACACAATAAAAATTTAAGTTGAAATTATTAAATGAGTACAAGCTACACATTTTATATTTATAAAGTTAAAAATAACCAACAGTATAATTGTTCATCTTTTTCTTTTTTGAAATAGAGTCTCTCTCAGTTGGCGAGGCTAGAGTGCCAGGGCATCAGCTCAGCTCACAGCAACCTCAAACTCCTGGGTTCAAGCCATCCTCCTGCCTCAGCCTTCTGAGCAGCTGGGACTCCAGGCATCCACCACAGTGCTCAGCTAATTTTCTTTCCGTTTTTAATGGAGATGGTGTTTCCTCTTCCTCTGGCTGGTCTCAAACTCCCGATTTCAAGAGATCCTACCACATCGGGCTCCCAGAGTGCTAGGATTACAGGCATAAGCCACCTTGCTTAATCACAATTGTGCATATTAAAAACCACTGCTCAAATATAGAATATTTAAATCAGGATTCCCAGAAACACCAGAAAAGAGGGTGTTTATTTTAAAACATTGCATAAGTCATCTGATATAATGAAATTATAACTAAGAATACAGAGAATTATATTAACAGAATACATTTGCCTCATGTGTATCAATAGATATCATATTAACTAAAATCAAGTTTAATATTATTTTCTTTCTTTCGAGACAGAGTCTCAAGCTGTTGCACTGGGTAGAGTGCCAAGGCATCACAGCTCACGCAACCCCAAACACTTGGGCTTAAGCAATTCTCTTGTCTCAAGCTCCCAAGTAGCTGAGGGTCCCTGTAGCTGGGACTACAGGTGCCCACCACAAAGCCCAGCTATTTTTTGGTTGTAGTTGTCCTTGTTGTTTGGTGAGCCTGGGCTGGATTTGAACCCGCCAGCTCTGGTGTATGTGGTTGGCACCCTAGCCACTGAGCTACAGGCCCTGAGCCTAATATAGTTATTTTCTAACACCTGTGTAAAATTTGTTAAGAAGAACCAAATTCTAAGTTCGAAAATAAGTTTATGAGACATAGGAAGTTGCTCATTCTGCTAATGGTCTATTAGGTTGGATGCAATATTTTTTCTCTTTATAAAACCAAATGGCTTTCTTTTATTTTCTCTTTTACTACAAACACGCATCCCTCTATTATTTATGTAATTGATACTTGCATAATGAGAAGAAAAATGGTACTCTTGGAAGTGGCAAAATAATAAAAGGACTGTTTTTCCCAGAAGGATACTACCTTTCCCAATGTGACTGCTTTCTTTTAAGGCATAATAGGTACCATCTTGGGCTTTATTAAAAGATGTTATTTAGAGATACAAAGTTAGCTCTATTATTTTGATAAAAAATTGTATTTTTGGACCTTTTGCATCCAGAATTTAGTAGTGAACTAAATAATGATTACTAAGAGTACTAAATCTCAACAGTACTTTTACAACTTAAGTCATGATCTCTAAAGGAGTAGAATTGTATTGTGCAAACCTGGCTCCCCCACATGATGTTCGGTGAAGAACCACATCTGAATAAAAATGGTTTTTCAGGAAGTCATGTAACATCATGATTAACAACTTAATGGAGCTCTTGTCAACGTAGGTACAAAATAATTCTGAATAACAAAATTGATAAACACAGAAACTAGTTACAACAAAAACTAAATTTGCTTTGCAAACTTAATTTTGCTCTGAGGATAGCAAAATAAGTTTTCTTAGAAATGACAAAAAAGGAGCTTACTCTGTTTCTTGTTTTATTTCTATCCTAATGACTTGTAACACATTTGTTTTTTGTATAATTTGAGGGTATAAACATGATTAATTTAGCTTGTTCTATAATAGAAATGTGACGTGGAAATGTTTAGATTTATTCCTTAAAGAAAGATAAAAAGAATTTAAAACACTCAATAAATTAAAATAAACTTCCAAAGTTGATAAAAAGGTTATACTTAAAAAATTAACAGTTGGAAAAGAGAAGTAACCAATTTTATGTGATGCAAAACACTAGAGCAAATTATGTTACAAAAAATATAGAAAGCTTAAGGTCTTGGAGTTTAAAATGAAAGCTTAAAAACTTGGAAGAGACCAAGAATTTGTTTGTACAGTTTCTCTTAAAAAGATGAAATTTATGTTCAATAATACTTTTGAATGTTTTAACTCAAGGAATCAGAATGAAAATGAATTGAAATAAAATATTGTTAAACAACTTTATTTTTATTAATTTACCTTAAAATAGGCATGATTGTTATTATTACATAATTAAATCACCATTTATATTTCCTTATACTTGGTTTTTGGTTGGGCTCCCTAATTACATTATCTGCTGCTCAAATGGAGGGCATTTGCACCTGTGCTTTGGAAGTAAATCTATTAATATATATGAACTAAATAGACACATGGATGAACAATATTAACTAATTACCTGAATTTCTTTTTTCTTTTTTCTTTTTTTTTTTTTGCAGTTTTTGGCCAGGGCCAGGTCTGAACCCGCCAACTCCAGTATATGGGGTCAGCACCCTGTTCCTTTGAGCCACAGATGCCGCCCTTACCTGAATTTCTTATGGGTTCCAAATCCTGAATGGAACATATGTAGTCAGGATTAAAAAACCTATGATAACATAACTATTAGAGTAAGTATTATCTGTTAAGCATTGTACTATGTGATCTTTGTTAATCTTCAAAAATATCTTGAAATAATTATTATCTGCATTTTGTTGACATAGAGTTAAGTGTCCTGCCAGTACTAATTTAGAGTCCATGTTCTTACCACTTTACTGTTGACTCTATTTCTAGTAAACTTTCTTGAAAAGTGGAAAGATTTTTTGATCGACTAAGGCAAGCACTGCAGCAATTTATGATTTTTGTAATTTGAAGTTTATTTATATGACCGTTATGAAAAGGATCCCTTCCATTTAGCCTTCTTTCAGGTAGCAATGTTAACAGGTAAAACGGCTCACACAACATGATATGAAAACACTGAGCTATGATACTTTGTCAAATAAAACTACATGAATTATTAGATAACCTCTCAAGTTCAGAAATGTTTAAAAAGTAGCCAAATGCAAAAGTAGCAAAATGTAGAACTGGTTAAATATAGCATTATCTCTATTCATTTTGACTGAATAAAGAGAGAAAGCCCTTATGTTTTGTCCTGGGAAAATGTATAAGAATAAATGTTGACATTTTTATTTTTAATAAAATTTTACTTATCTGCTATACAAACTCCTTTCTCTTTTCCCCATGAAAATTATCTCACTAGGATACTATGTTACTACTCAAGATTTGTACTCCAGATTAGAAATGATGGTAGCTAAGAAATATTGTGGGGGTGGAGATAAAGAAAACAGAACGAGTTTGAAATCAATTTCTAAAGTGGAGTGGTAGAAATTGAGTATAGATAAGACATAGTTTTAATTATTTGATTGATGAAAGTGATTGTACCTTTCCACGTGGTCCGAACTGACAGCAAAGTAATTTTCTTTCCCTATAGTTTATACAGAAGCACACACACTGCATTGAAGTTCATGTGTTCCTTTTTATTGCATGTATCCAAATTAGGCCATACACACTGACATTTGAAAGATTCCTTGTTTTACTTTATTTGTCTTTCTTCATATGAATGTATCTAATAATGAAATGTAGGCATTTCAAAATGTATGCATTTTATCCCTTATTACTACCCTTCCTCTCCTGATTAGCCTAATATCTCTCTGTTTGAAACTACATAAAAATTGTAATGGGTAGGTCTCTATTTTTTATTGTAAATGCATAAGAATTTCTAATAAACACATACTTAGTGTTTTCTATTATTCTTAAAATGATACTGACTAATATAAAAGTCAAGAAAAAATATAAAATTTTTATTAGTAATAGATATGACCTATGTCTTATTTAGGTAAGTAAAAACAAAAAAGAAAGAAATTGCACTAGGAATTTGACCACACTATAAACAGAAGCGGTATTATAACTTTTTAAAAAGGATATATTAACAGTTATACATTAGCAAGAGAAAACTGAGGTGAATAAAACAGATGTTTCATTATGTGAACCTTAAATGAAATAAATGATAAAAAGAATACTATGTTAGATTTTTTTAATTCTTCAGTTTCAGTTTTAAACATTATATTTTCTTAGTATTGTTTCAAAAAAATTGTTTACATCACATTTCATGCATTAATCTTTTTGAAAAAATATTAATAACATAGATAAAATTGTTCTCAATGAACAATTCTTACATTAACATCCCAAAGTTTCCAGCTCTCAATATCTCATAATTATTTACTACTTAAACTGAATTGTATGCCTTATGTGTTAGTCTCCTAGAGAGACTATTTTCTTTGAAAAAGTAAAATATCCCAAGGCTATGCACCACATTTCCATAATTATACTAATGAAGCTGCAGTTCCTAATGCATTATAAAATCAATTCCTGACTACTGTCTGCCTTCAAATGAGCAACTGGTTTTCATAGCTATAGGGCAATTCAGACAGAAGTAATACATATTATAGGAATTGGCCAAAACTTGATTGTGAATCTTCATAATTTTATGTATTTCCCACTGCTGTCTAGGAAATCTCTGCTCACAGGTAATATTTGAGAAAGAACAAAAAGAAAAGTTAAGGATTCTTTCCACTAGAATGAATTACGGATTGAGATTTTTGTTTCTTTTCTCCTGTTGTTTGACAAGTGTTAATTTTGTATTTATGTTTAAGCACTGTTCTAACTCATGCTATTATCTTTCAACAATGTAAGTTAAATTCAGGTCAAGCTGCCATTGTCACAAATACAACACAAGTAATCGAGAGTAACAGGTAATCAGTGTCCTGCTAAATAGCCAGGAGCATATATAAAAGCAAGCTATTTAGTCAGAAAAGTTCGTAGGCTAGTTCAGCAAAGACAAACAGGAGCAAGACTTCAACATGCATTCCTTAAACTCTGCCTGGACACTTTAATCAATCCCAGCACTGAGATGGATTTAAAGAACATAAATTGATTAACACATTATCTCTGCCCGAAGACATTTATAATTTACCAAGGGTGTACGTGTCCTCCGTGTACAGGTAAGCAAAAATGCTCCAGATTTCTGTAAAAAAGTGACTTCATGAAGCATCACTAATAAGAAACGATTCTGTCTTCCTATCTCAGAGCAAAAATATCTTGATCTTTGCACCAATTTTCCTATCTGCAAATGTGGCTTTCTTAGATAAATCATAGAGGTTCCTGAAACAAAGGGGTTGGAACCTGGCCCAGGCCTGCTAAACAACAATAACTACAACAACAAAAGAAAAATAGCTGGGCATTGTGGCAGGAGCCTATAGTCCCAGCAACTTGGGAGGCTGAGGCAAGAGAATGGCTTAAGCCCAAGTGTTTGAGGTTGCTGTGAAGTGTCACACTATGGCAGTCTACCAAGGGCAAAAAAGTAAGATTCTGTCTCAAAAAAAAAAAAGAAAGAAAAAAAGAAAAAGAACAAGAACAAGAAAAAAGAATAAAGAAGGAAGAATTCTATAGTGAATCTTGAGGCTGACTGAAATAGGACCAGAGATATCTCTTGAACATAATTGTACATCTATAGAAAGATATGTGAGCATCTAGAAATTAAAAATGAAAGAAAAATATACTAATCTTAACCAAATTAATATTGTTGTACAATAGCAACTTTATAAATTTTCACATTAGTAATACTTAGAAATATATGGCTATTGTGATGATAATAAATATGAGAAGAATATGCAAGAAAGTGGAAGTATTACTTTTTAACTTTTTTTCCCCCCACAAGTTGCTGCTTTATTTTGCAGAGATGAAAATGGATGCAATGGATACTTTGTCTTAGAATTAGATGATCTCAGTTAAAAAACTGGATCTTGCCTTTGCAGAATGTTAGAATTTTGGCAAGCAAGTTTTGAGTCTCAATTTCTTGATCAACAATATGTAAATAATTATGCATAACTCATTGGAAGTGCTGCTCAAATTTAGGGTGATAATGAGTGGCAGGGAGTACTTAGCCATTGCCTGCTGCCTACAATCGCTAACAGAGTCTGTGTGACTAGGGAGCTAAGATGGGTCATGAGAAGGAAAAAAAATAGCCTTTCCAACAGTATCTCAGCCTCACCACCTCCGTTTTCTCTTGCTATTGTAACAGATTACTATAAACTTAGCAGTTAAAACAACACAAATATATTGTGTTATAGTTCTGGAATTTAGAAACCTAAAAATGGCTCTCATTGGCTTAAAATCAAGACGTTCCTTCCCGCAGACTTCAGAGTGGAAACATTTCATTGCCATTTTCAGTTTCCAGAGACTGACCACAATCTATGGTTCACTGTCCTAGTCTTCCATTCTCCAAGCCAGCAAAATTGACCTGAGTCCTTATGTTAGCATTTCTGTGGTTCTATCTTCTACTACCCTCTTCTTCTTAAGTCCATCCAGATCTTACAAGATAATCTCCTTATTTTTTTAGACCAGTTTATTAGCAATCAATTTAATCTGTAAAGTTCATGATCCCTGGTCATAAACAATAACACGTGTCAGGGATTCATGTGTGGCCCTCACTGAGAAGTTATTCTGTATATCACAACTCATCTGGATTTGGTGAATTTGACTTTATAATATTCTTGGTACACAAGCGAGAAGTTCTAAAACTCCTTCTGAACTTGAACTGAGATCCAAGTAGTAGGGAATTGCAAAATTATACACAGAGACAAATAAAGAATTATTACTATTATTTTTTGAGACAAAGTCTTTCCCTGTGGCTCTGGGTAGAGTGTTGTTGTGTCGTAACTCACAGCACCCTCAACTCTTGGGTTTGAGCAAACCTCTTCCCTGAGATAATGCATCAGCTTCCATGATACTGTCTGTGAGATAATTTTTAGCCAATAAACAGCTAACTGTATTGGAACACCCTCCCTGCTCACCTGACCCTCAATGACACTTTGTTTACCTGAAGAGAAAGGAAACAGCAAAAGGAAGATATTTTGATGAAATTGGGGACATCAAGGGTAATATGACAGTCTTGTTGGCCATTCCAGGAAAAAAAAGACTTCTAAAATTGTGTTAAGGTGGGACTAGGCCCAAGCATCAGTGCATAGCTTCTCAAGGGGAATACTTCAAAGATGACCATAGTGATATTCAGCAATGATGTATGTAGAACTTTTTCATGAACTTGTCAGACCTCATATTTGGGACAAACCGAAGGAAGTGACAGAGGAGAGGACAACAGTCACAGA
Source organism: Galagoides demidoff (assembly GCA_963574575.1). Classification (NCBI taxonomy): domain Eukaryota; kingdom Metazoa; phylum Chordata; class Mammalia; order Primates; family Galagidae; genus Galagoides; species Galagoides demidoff. The sequence continues at coordinate 2,463 of CAUYQV010010545.1, read as the reverse complement.
TGCCTCAGTGTGGGAGCATGTCACATTTATATGACAGGATGAGGAGAGCTCATGGCTGGAGCACAATGATCCGGGGAGATGTAGGGGAAACTGTGCCCTGACTCCCCCATACTAAGATGTTTTCACTTAAGCCTGTTTTCTGCATTCTGTGACCTTTGGCATAAACTTGTTTTCTGTCAAAAAGACCTAAAAAGTCTCTAGAATGGTATATGAGATGTTTGTGTGCAGAGAGCCAGACGGCTGGCCTCCAGGAGAGAGTGAATTCATTATATATGACTATACCAGGCCAAAGGGTTATGGTAAAGATTCTCTAGACTCCAAAGGTCACTTGATGTCAGAGGCAAGGACTTGCTTAAGGTCTGTGGTTTTGCAAGAATAAGTTGGAAACTTATTTTCTGCTGTTTTTCATGTTCCTCCTTTTACTGCTGATTTTTTGATAAATAACTTTTAACCACTTCTTCCTGCATTATGATAATAAATACAGACCTGAGGTTTGATCAGTAGGACTCCATCAACGCTCCTCAGTCTTCTACACACATAATCCGTGTCAGTCTCTTCTTTCCCCACATCTAAATCCCTTCAGGGAGAGACAAGTTGGCAGATGAGACTAGAAAGATAAGAAGGTTATGTAGGTAGTACACTTGGTAAGAACATTGGATTTCCAGTGGAGAACGGACAGCAAGTTGAAAGGTTTGAGCAAAAGTACAAGAAATTTTACATTATTAAGAACCAAAATCTGCAAATATTAAAATTCATATCCTCTATCAACAAATAAGAAATCTCATATGCAATTAATAGCAATTGTCTGACTAATTTTGGAATCTTCAATACTCTTTATTTCAGATACTCATTAAGAAAAATTATAGTGTGATAATATTAAAAATGATAATACCAAAAACTATAAAAGCCAAACTATCAAAAATGAATATCTTGCATTTAAGGTATGAGATATAATAAAAAATATGTTTTTCAGTCACTATAGACTATATTATGCTGCAGAAACAAACACTAAAAAATGTTAGGGCCTTAAGACAATGCATAAGTATTTCTTTTTTGTATCCTATTTCTGACACGAGTAGATAAAGGCTCTGTTGCAAGCCTGCATTCTCATACTGTGTAAGATGGACTTGATGTAATTTGAAATGTGACCAGTTGTCAACTGCAAAGTGAGAGGAAGAAAAACTTAATTGTGCAATTGTGTTTCAAGATTTTCTAAGAAATTATACCACTCATAATCTAAGTTTTATTGTTAAAATCAAAGCATCAATCTATAATTCATTCCAAGGGGTAGGGAGTGTCAATCCTACCACATGCAATGAAGAGAGTGAAAATAGCTATGGAAGAGCACTACACCACAATAACAAAGCACAAATTTAACAAGATCAATCTATACTCATGTACTAATATCAAATGTTAGTCACTGTGTAATATTAAATTATATGAATAAATGACAATAAACTAACATAATTGAGTAACATAAACACATACATAAGTAAATAAATTGTAGACAGATTCTATGAAATAAGAGCTTGGTACCATTTTGAATACTTCTGATAAAAAAGAGTGCCTTATTTGTTTAGTTTTTTTTTTATTATATGTAGTATGTAGTCTATTAAGACTGCAATGACTTTTTTTTTTTTTTTTTAGAGACAGAGTTCCACTTTGTTGCCCTTGGTAGAGGGTAGAGTGCAGTGGCATCACTGCTTACAGCAATGACCAACTCCTGGGCTTAGGCAATTCTCTTGCCTCAGCCTCCCAACTATCTGAGACTTTAGGCACCCACCACAACACCTGGCTATTTTTGTTGCAGTTTGACTGGGGCTGGGTTCAAACCCGCTACCCTTGGTATATGGAACTACCTGCTGAACCACAGGCACCACTCTGCAATGACTTTCTTAATACCACATCTCTCAAAAGTATTTTATTTCATGGATTGTGTGTTGTATTTGTGTAAATTTATATCACTAAACAAGATCACATATATTTTCTTCTGTATGTTCTTTTAGAACTTTAATAGTTTTTCATTCTATATTTAAGTCTATCATCCATTTTGATAATCATACATGGGTATTATCTTTACATGGAGACAATTTTATTTTGTCCCTTTCAATATTCATGGTTTTAACTTGTTTTTCTTTTCTATTTTACTAGCCAAGACATTGAGTACAATGTTGAAAAAGGAGGAGGAAGAGAAAAGGCATCCTTGCCTATTACCAACCTTAATCTCCATTAAATATGACACTAACTGTAGCATTTTATACTTTCGTTTGTAAGGTTAAAGAAGTTCCCACTATATTTCTCATTTATTTAGAGTTTTTTTTTTTTTGTTTTTTTTTTTTTTTGAGACAGAGCCTCAAGCTATCCCCCTGGGTAGAGTGCCATGGCATCACAGCTCATAGCAACCTCCAACTCCTGGGCTCAAGCGAGTCTCCTGCCTCCGCCTCCCAAGTAGCTGGGACCACA
>CAUYQV010010543.1:0-39009 GCA_963574575.1 Galagoides demidoff | reverse complement strand
TGAACCTCAAATCTGCCAATCAGCGAAGGACACATTTCCTCTTTACTCCTCCTCCCACTCCCTCTGCCCCCTGTTCGCCTGTAAGCTTTAAAAACCGGCCTTTCGCCGCCATTAAACAGACCTTGACAAGAAACCTGCTTGGTCTTGTTCTCTCTTTCTCGCCTGTTCTTTTTCAGGCTCAGTCCCCCTCGCCCCCACGAATAACCGTCCCGCTGGACGGGACACATAATCACTTGCCAAAGACAAGTACTGTTGCATTGGGGATTAAGTTTCAATATGAGTTTTGGAGGTTTGGAAGGAAAACCATTATTCAAACCATAATATGTATGTTGTAAGGTCAAGCTAACTCAATTGTTCGTGGCATGTGTTTGTTATATAATGAAAATTTTTCTAGAGCTCAGTTTGGTGACTTTGGCGGAGGGGTCAAGCTGCCATTGGTGGAGGATGGATGACAAGAGGGGCAGAGATGGACAGAGAGTGGTTTTAGGAGAGTTTGTGGTAGCTTAGGAGTGTATTTTACCCATTTGGTATTTCTTTAAGAGAGAATATAGGTGTAAATTACTCGACTTTTAATTATTTTTGGTTTGTTGCTTTTGCTTTTGTTGTTGTTTTTTAAATCCGAGCTCTGTGTGACCGACTATGAGGTTTTCTGTGCAGACTGCTTTGTTGCTCTTCTCTCTTCCTCCCACAGTCACAGTGTGTAAACCTTAGCTTTTCATGCTCTTTATTCTTTTCTCAACCTTTCATTTGGGTTTTACAGCAGCCCCATTAGGAACCAGGCCTTCTTTTCTTTATTTATAATAACAGGTGAGGAAATGCAAACCCAGGAAGATGTCCTTTTGTGATTTCCCCAGGATCATACTGTGCTTTTCACCAAGTCTGGGACCCAGCAGGCTGTATCTCTAATGTTCTAGACGGGTGGATGAATAGGCCGGTTTGGATAATGGTGCCCTCAAAGCATCCTGTTGCAAGTGTTTACTGCACAGAAGTGCATGGTGACATCTTAATTGCCCATTTAGTTTATACAGAAAGAGTATTTTCAAGGTGTTAAAAAGATCAGAATAGCCTGAAATCTTCTGAAATTAATAAGTAGAAAAGACTTAAAGATATGCCAGTGTCTTAACAATGGAAAACAAAGCTTGGCTCTAACATGTGAAAAATTTAAACAAAGCTTGGTTATAACATGTGATAAATTTACTTCCTACAGTAAATTTACTGTAAAAATACTTGCCAAATCAAGTGTTTTCTTTTGGAAGTTCACCAACAGTTGGGCTGTAAAGGTGGAATTCTGAGTTTCCTCACTTCTCAGAGAAAACTCTGAATAGATCAAATAGATGGGCCATGCAGGGTTCCAAGTAAATAGGCATATTATTAAATACAAAGTATTTTGTATTTGTGTTATGTATGCATACTTTATATTTAATAATACACCTATTTATTTAGAAACTTAAAACAATGTTTGCTCACATAAATTATATCTGCAAGTAGAAGTCCCTTTCCTCAGCATTGCAGTATAATTGTTTTATCATGATGGTTCTGGGTTTTGAGACTCTGTTGGAGTTGTCAGTTGTTATATTTCCTTTAGAGTAAGACCATAAGCCATAGATGCATGTTTTGCATGGACCACAAGATCTTGAATTTCCTAATTTGTTTTTGTTACATAAGCAACATAGACAGCATAAATAGGTATTAAAAACTGAGTCCCTGAATTCTGGGGGGAGATGTATGTTGGGACCTTTCCTACCAATGGCGGTCTCCTTAACCCTCACCCCACCGCATCACCTTCTGTGGGTATCATGGGGTCCCCATGTAAGCTCTCAGTTACTGCAGGTTGAGATTCAATCCAAAGAGTTCTTTTTCAATTGCAGTTTCCTTAAATAAAGGAATCTTGCAGTCGAAGTCCAGAGCACCATAGAGGGTACAGAGTGATAATAAACAAGATGACAAGTTAGAAGGGACATGCTGGCTGTGACGACGCCGTGGGCCCAGGGTTTTAAGCAAGGTGTAGTGAAGATTGGAGATTAAGGCTGCTTGTAAGATGCGTGTATAAAGCTACTTTTCCTTAACCTGGCTGGGTGCCCAAACCTCCTGCTAAAAGAGTCACTTTTAAGTGTTAAATTTATCCCTCAATTTTCTTTTTTATAGCCTAATAGTCTCTTTAGGTTCTCACAGGGTAGAGTGGTAGGAAATCTGTATTTTTTTTTTCTGTGAACCTTGCACAGAAAGCCTGTTGGAAAATGAGAACCATGTTTTGCAAATAACCCCCAGAGGTATAATGGGCTATGTATAGACATTCTCTATGAAAGACACTGAAATGCTGTATATCGGGGATACTGTGAAGTTCATACCACCAAAGGCATCTAACAATAATAAATGTCACGGGTCCTTAGAAACCACACACGCACGCACGCATGCACGCACACACACACACACACACAGTGGTTGCGTTTAGTCCTCAGCAAGCACAGCTCCTGGCACCTTTTGGGATGATAGATTAGTAAATTGTCAATCTTCCAAAATATAACTGAATTTTTTGTTTTCTTTTTTGGCCAGGACTGTGTTTGAACCCACTACCTCCAGTATATGGGGCCGGCACCCTACTCCTTTGAGCCACAGGCGCTGCCCAATATAACTGAGTTTTTATAAAAGAGAGTTTTTTTTTTCCTTTTTGGCACTCCAAGCAAAATACAATAACAAAAGAAATTTTCATGGTTCCCTAAGAGGAAAGATTGTGAACCGGTAGCCGATAGGCTCCATCTGGCTGCACATGTGTTAAAATATTAGAACTTGAAATATGCACAAATCATCTGCTGAACCTGATGAGTGGAAAAGATGTAAGACAAGCCAGTGTCTTAACAACTGAATACGAAACTTGGCATGGCTGCAACACAGGAAAATTTACTTCTTACAGAAAATACCTGCCAACACCTTCCCAGTGTTTTGCAAAAATTAATTTAAAATATGAGCACTTAAAAATTGAGTTATTAAAAATAGATTTGTCAATTTCTGGTGTCTTCGGGAAATAAAGCAACATGTGGACCTGTGTTCTCCCTGGCAGGATCTCCTTGCAGCTGAACAGTTGCTGCCTCCCTCCATTCCAGGTACAGGGTGGAAAGCTCTGGACGGCTTGTTTGTCTGGTCTGGGCCTCTTTTACTCATTTACATTGCCTGCCTGCCGCTGCTGGCTGTTTAGGGTGCTGACTAAGGAAAGTAGCCTTCTCAAATGTTTTCCAGGCTAGGAGAGGAAGAGGCTTACTTTGTATGGGAGGGCCAGGGGGAGCGTTCTAGGGACATGGACTTTAGCTCTAGTGTCACAGTGAATTTTAGATACTTGACTTCTCAGCCCTGAAACTGTCACAGAGAGTGTTTGGAGACAGTTAGATAACCATCTGTGCAGGAAAATGAAGAAGGAATTCCTCTGTTACCTTAGGAACTGTACTGTTCCCCCTTTTAAGGAATTCTTCAATGCTTAGATTTAAAAAAAAATTAAATAATTAAATATTATTATTATAATTGGAAAATATGATTGCCTAATTTGAAAGGTGTTAACAAGTGCAGAGTGGAACATCAATCTCCCTTTGCTTCTGATCCTCATGTCTTAGCCCCTGTCTAGGAGGTTACCATGGTGTGTCAGTCTTATGAGACGTTCTATGCATATACACAATTATGTACGGTTTCCTTACATGAATAATAAGTCATTTTCCATACTGGGCGGCCTTGCATTTTCTCCCATTGCGTATTTCAAGTAAAGTTTATCTTAGAGATCATTGCATATTGATAGATGAAAAACTACCTTGTACTTTTTGATGCCTTCATGGTATTTTCTCATATAGTTGTGTTCATAGTTTATTGATTATACTGAGTACATGTACCATATATATAATTGAGATTGTTTTCAGTCTTCCAGTGATAAAATTCTGTGGACCCACAGAATTCTCCACCTTCTTCCTTTCCTGGATGACTTTAATTGACTTTAATTTTACTCACAAGACCAAATGGTCAACGTGAACATGAAACTTTTGGTCCACCCCTCAGTAAAAAATACAGGCATGTTTGCTTCGGCAGCACTTATACGAAAATTAGAATGATACAGAGAAGATTAGCATGGCCCTTGTGTAAGGATGACATGCAAATTCATGAAGCAATCCTTATTTTTATAAGTGCTTCAAAAACAAAAAACCCAAAAAACACAGGCATCTTGGGTCACAATAAAATTTCCCTTTCTCTTGGCTCAGTGCCTGTGGTTCAAGCATCCAAGGCACCAGCCACATACACCAGAGCTGGCGAGTTCAAATCCAGCCTGGGCTGCCAAACAACATTGATGGCTGCAACCAAAAAAATAGCGGGATGTTGTGGCAGGCGCCTGTAATCCCAGCTACTTGGGAGGTGGAGGCAGGAGAACCACTTGAGTCCAGGAGTTGGAGGTTGCTGTGAGCTGTGATGCCACAGCACTTTACCCAAGGTGACAGCTTGAGGCTCTGTCTCAAAAAACAAAACAAAACAAAACAAAAATTTCCCTTTCTCTCTCCATCTTTCTCAGAAGAAACCATCATATTTAGTTGCATAAAAAAGAGACAATTGAGGGTATATTCTAACAATTTCAGGGATAGTTATATTTTTCCACATTTTTAGATCAGTCTCAAAAACTAAAATTTCTCAAACTTGAATGTGTATGAGAATTTTCTGTGGATCTTAGTACCATACAGATTCTGATTCAGCAGGTGGGTTTTCAGACCATACTTAGGGGTGAGGGGAAAGTTATCTTTCCCCCCCAAAGTTCTCTGAAAGATCAAGTCCCAATTAAGGGAGATAAATAAGAGGAAAGTTTATTTACCATGCTCACAGGGAGAATCACAGAGGGATTACCCAATATCCTAATGAAGTGTGGATATTTTAATACTTGTCTTTTTGAAGGGAAGGGGCAGATGAAGTAATTCTGTTTAGGGGAAACAAATGGTGTTAGGGAGGATAAATGTATGGGGGAAACAGATTGACTAGTAAGTAATTCTCTTTTCAAGTTAAATTACCCTGGGAGATAGGTGTTATGTTTAAATGATTTGGGCCAGTTCTGGTTGTGTTCTGGATCTTTCTTCCTGTAATATAAGGAGATAATAGGGAGAGGAAGGGAAATCAGTTGCCCCTTTAAATTTTTTTTTCTCCCTTTAAATCTTTTGATCATTCATCCCAGTTTATGCAGACGGAGGAGAAGCCCCTTCCAATTCTTTCTGATCTCAAATGGCCTTTAATTCATAATATTCTTTATAATAAGAAGTCATATTTTGGGATGAAATTTCCAGAGCTCTTTCACACATTTTTGAGTAAAAAGCCTTGTAGAGATGTGTTGTCATTTTATTTTAACGTAGTTGGTGGTGTTGCTTAGATTTCACAAATACCCCTAATCATCCTCTTCTACAGGCTGGGGGTGGTAAATTTGGCGGCCATTATTGGTATCTTTTGCTAGGATAAATATTGTATGCTTAGTTTCTGTTTTAGTGTATTACATAAAATCTTTGGTTTAGATATATGTGTATGATGCACTTTAATTGGTATACTGCAAAAGTATTATTTTAGTCTACAAACTAAGATTATAGAGATTGAAATAACTTTAATTTCTCTTTTTTTTTGTAGTTGTTGGCTGGGGCCAGGTTTGAACCCACCACCTCCAGTATATGGGGCCAGCACCCCACTCCTTTGAGCCATAGGCGCTGCCCTAATTTCTCATTTTTTAAAAGGTTATTTAAATATGGATCCTTCTGGGAATAAAATTTAATTGCAAGAAGTTACAATCAAGGCTGTTTGACCAAGTTGTGGTGACTTAGTTATTACTTTTCACTGGATTGTAAATTCCTGGGGCCAAGAATTGTTGAATAGAATTATTTGTATTTGCTATTGGCTATAACACTCTCCCCTTGGCCAAACCTTATTTAGGCTCTTCTGAGCCTTCTTGACTAGGTTTCCACCTTAACCCTGGTCCCTGGTCCCCAGTCCTGTTTGTGGCCTGCCTAGCCTCGTTTTAGCAAGAATACTGTTGAGTGCTAAGTTCCTCACATTGCCATTGATGTGTAAGACCTTACCCTGCCTTTGAGAAGAATCCTGTTAGGAATGATCAAACAAGAATTCCCCTATTTTTTAGTAATCTTTTCATCCACTGAGTACCTTATCTTTTCTAACATCACGATAAGTCTCTGGCTCTCTTTATCGTTTTGAAGTTGAACCTGATTTCTCTACTCTGTTAATACTGCTCTGTTGCAGATTCCTTAATAAAGTCTTCCTTACCATTTTAGCAAGTGTCAGAATAATTTTTTGTTTAACATCTGCTTCTTGTCCCTCTCCACAATTTTGTCTTGCATCATTTTAAAAGCAATAAAAGGGAACAAAAAAACCTTATTTCTCATCACATTTCATTTTTTCTATATGATTTAAATTAATTTAATATTGTCCACGACTAAATTCCTATTAGAGGTGAATGTCTCTCAGAATTTAATGTTTTTAGAAATAGCATTTGAAATAAATCTAAATTCTTACCAACCTTTCAGGTTGTTAAAAGATAATTTCCAGAAAAAGGTAAAGTCATGACTCATACAGGTATAAAAATGAATACATGCTAAAGATTTTATTTTACTTATATGATTTGAGGGAACCAGGGAGATGTTATTACTGGCTCAAAGGAAAAGTTAAACAGCACAAATTTACATGGAGTAAAGGAATATTGAGATGAGTTGCAAATCAAGATAAAACTGTTTTTTTTTTCCCCACAGTGGGAGGAAGTCAATTAAAATCACTACCTGTCAGGACAGAATTTATATGTATCTATCAGTTATCAGTTACCTACAATTTTCAAAGTGGTGAAAAATAGCTCAAAGACAGTATAAAGTTAGAATTCAACAGCTGGAAGAGTGTGCTATTGTGCTGGAGATGATGGATAGTTTTCCATTGAAATGCAATATTTTTTCCCCATAAGGATAAAGGTCATCTTTGACTTAGAAGTTTGACCTAAGTGCATGTGTGTGTGTGTTTGTGGGACAGTCTCACTCTGTCACCCTGAGTAGAGTGCCTTGGTATCATAGTTCACGGCAATCTCTGTCTTTTGGGTTCAAGTGCCTCAGCCTCCCAAGTAGCTGGGATTATAGGCACCTGCCACAATGCTAGTTTTTCTATTTTTGGTAGAGACGGGATCTTGCTCTTGCTCAGTCTGGTCCTAAACTCCTGAGTTCAAGCAATCCACTTGCATTGACCTCCAAAAGTGCTAAGATTACAGGTATGAGCCACCAAGCCTGGTTTATGACCTGAGTATATTGACTTGAAGTTTACCTTTGGCCCAATAATTGAGGGTGACTATATATAACAAAGAGGACATAGAGGTCAACATATTATGTATTGCCACAAAATACTGAAAAAACAGGAACCATTTAATAGCACACAGCCTCTGGTCTTAACTCTTGTAGCCTGAAGACAGAGAGGAAAAAGGAAATATCTTTCTCTGTACTGGAAAATTTGAACTTCATGGTGAGAGTCAACTATCCACCCAGATCAGGCTGTTTGCAAGAATTCATTTTCATAATTGAGCATACTCACTTACACCAGAAAATATTTAGAGGAGACAGTATAATTGGAAATCAACAAAACCAGTTTAAAACTCTGCCTGGAACTAGATTTGTATTGTTCAGGAGCCAATTTGAGCTAATGAATGCAGGAGTGGAGGCATTGTGTTGCCTCTATTGTGGGGATGCCAGTTGGAACACTGCGTTGCTCACACTGAGACGGGATAGACAGGATTATGAGATGGACTTAGGTCCTCTCACTGGGAGATAGGACCAGAAAAATGAAACTTCCAGGTGAAAGGAAAAAGTAGAGCCTCAGGCAACTGCCATTAGGTTCCATTCTTTCAGAGGCATTTTATAATAATTCTTGGCATGTTTTTATCAATCATGTCTGAAGTAACATTTCTGGAGTGTTTGTTACTTTTATATCTGTAGATCCTTTTCTCTACCTCAGGGGTTAGCCAACTTTTTCTGTAAAGGGCTAGATAGTAAATATTTTAGGGAATGGGACCCTCCTGATTCTTTGACAACTGCTGACTCCACCTTGTAGCCTGAGAGCAGCCATAAGCAACAGGTGAACGTGGCTGTGTTCAGGTGATGTTTTGTTTATGGGCACTGAAATTTGAATTTTATATAACTTTCATATGTCACAAAATATTATTCTTTTTTGGGGGAAAATTTGTAAAAATTATTCTTAGTGTGTGGTTGTACTAAGAGGCAGCTGTCTAAATTTGGCCTATGGGCTGTGGTTTGTGAGCCTGTGCCACACAGAATGGGCAGTATATAAGTGGTGAATGTAGATCAGATTTTTATATTGTGGTTCTATCACTCACCAGCTGAGAGATCTTGGGCAAATAAGCTCACCTCACTGAAGCTGGGTTTCCTTTGTTGTAAAAGGTGGATGATGCCTTAATGCAGAGTTGTTTTATAGATTAAATAAATCATACCCAAATGTGTAGACCAAGTCTTCAGCCTTCAAAAGCATTGAATAATTGTTTTATTTCTCCTCTATGTTTCTTTCTACCTCTTATTACCTTATGTCTTTTAATTTCTATATATACAGATTTGAGGCAGTAGCTGTTTAATTTTGTTATTAATTGAATTTTTTTTCCCCTAAGATAGCCTCTTACTCTATGGCCTGGACTAGAGTGCAGTGGCAGTGGTATCATCATAGCTCACTGTAACCTCCAATTCCTAAGGTCAGTGATCCTCCTGCCTCAGCCTCCCTACTAGCTGGAACTACATTCCTGTGCACCTCCACACTGGGCTAATTTTTCTATTTTTTTGTGCAGGGATAGTTCACTATGTTGCTAAGGCTGGTCTCAAACTCATGGCCTCAAGTGATCTTTCTGCTTTCTGAAGTGCTAGGATTACAGGCATGAGCCACTGTGGCAGGTCCTGAATTGAATATTTATAAACGGAAGTCCAACTTTTATACTAATATTAAATATAATTATTTAATAGGGCCATGAATATAAAATATTTAGATTAGGAGAGCACTCAAGAAAAACTCTGTATTGAATTCTCATGTTAGAGCAGATAATCAGCTTCTAAGTCATTCATTCTGTCAACTTGTATTTTCACATATTAGATTTCCACATTAGACATTCTGTAGCAAGATACAGAAAAGTGAGAGGTGGACTTGAGACCACCCCCTCTGGAGTGGCTCCCTGGGCTTCTCGAGTCCTCCCAAGTGTGTGGGTGACTGCTTCTTTATCATTTTACCTCCTAAGGCTTCACAGTGGCACTTCCTAGAGTCTGTGGCTATTTTCCTTTATTTGTTGATTTGATTATTGCCTGACTGTCCCACTCTTTCAGGAGGGTAAGTACCATATCCATCGTATTTAATGCTATGTGCCCAGTACCTCACATGGTGCCTGGCACAGAGTAGCTGTTTAATGAATACTCAGCACCAGGATCAGTGCATAACATTCATGAAAGTGGCCATGTTTTAAAAGCAGGGAAGATGGTCCATAGCTTTCTATATTGCAACTGAATATTTGGAAAATTGGTTTTTAGGTTAGTGTCAAAGAGATTCAAGTTTGGTATTAAATAACTATCTGTATTAAAAATCAAACAAACAAACAGCAGAAGGGACAAATTATTGCTAACAGTTTGAAGATATAGTCTGCTCCTTTTAATATGAGGTTTATAAGCAAAGAAAATCAGAAGAACCATATGCCAGGATCCAAGAGGCACACTGAAGAATGCCAGGTCTATTTTATTCTACAGTGTCTGGTGAGTGTCTATTTCTTTGCGAAAGTGACATAAATGAAAACAGAAGCCTAGTCAGGGAGGGGTCGAGGAAAAAGCACTGGATTTGGAATAAAAATGCCTGGTACAAGTTCTGAATTTTCAGATAACCAGGAGGACTGGCAGTATGACCTGGGCATATATCTGTTAACATCTCTGAATGAAATAATAGCTCTCAGGTTGTTTGAATGAAATAATAGCTCTCAGGTTGTTTGTGAGACTCAAATAGCATGTGTGCTAAGTAGCTGTGCCATCCCCTTAAACACTGTATTCATCAACACTAGTGTATTTTAGTATAAATTACTGACAAAAAATGGTGACATCCCTAGAAGGCAGGAACGGTTCACAATTTTGAATTCTTCCTGCCGTCTCTGAGAGCCCTGTGCTAGCTCTGTTGATTATACCAGGCAAAAGAACTCCAGTCTTTTCCTACTCTGCTCTCAGGCCTGAGGAGTCTAAACCAGGTGATGATGGTGATGTGAATGATGAATATAATAGCAACTGTGATTTAATTAGTATCCATTCTCTGCTAGCCAATTTTCTAGGCAATGAACATGCGTTACTCCAAAAATTTTTCACCAGAGAGAAGAGAGGAAAGGAGAGGGGAGGGGAGGAGAAGGCAGAGAGGAGGAGAGGAGAGAGGCTCTCCTGTGTGATGTTTTGTTATTAGCCCCACTTTTTTCTCAGAAGAGTTAAAATAATTTGTGTGATGTCTCACAGCTGTCAATGAGGCTGCCTTTGTCCCATGTCAGTGGTTCTCTAACAAACATCAGATCGCCTGAATGAAGGGCTTATTAATACCTAGATGGCTGGGCCGTCCTCCAGAGTTTCTGATCCAGTCAGTAGCTCTGGGGTGACAACTGAGCATTTCCAAGAGGTAGATCTGGTCTGAGAACCACACTTTGAGAAGCATTCTCTGTATCAGGCTGCTTCTGCTCCATAAAGACTCTAAGCTAGTTCTTTTTTGCGCTTTGCCTTTGTTCTGGTTCAAAATATCCAGGAATTCCAAGGCTCTTTTGGATTTTAGAACTCTTTGAAAGATAGGAGGAGAATTTGAGAAAGTTTTCATTTTGATCTAGGTCCCTTCTGAAATCTGAAGACCCATTTGACCCCCTCCTAGGTGATCCCCATACTCTTCCTATTCATTAACATCGATGTAGGATATAGTCTCTCCTTTTTCTTCTCCTTTGGTCAGCTTGGGTCCAGATCTGTTTTCTGATTTGTAACAGGAATATTCATAGCCCGATCTATTCAGTGATCTATTGCTTCACTGATGAATGTAATTGTAGGGGAGAAGAAAATGCTAAGGCCCCAGTGAGAGAAGGCAGATTAATAAGAGGGCGAAGTGTAACTGATTTAATATACGGTTTTATGTGACACTGGAGGCTTTGGAAATGAAGACCCTCTTGCCCCCAAACAGGAAACCCGTGTATTTTCAAGTTAAATTTCATGAAGCGTGGACAGTTATGCAGAAGTGTGATTGGGCAAAGAGGGTGTGATCTAATGGAGTAACCTGTGGGAACTTAGCAAGGCCTGTTTCTTCAGATTCTTCTCTTTGCCTCTGTGTCTTCAGAGATGAGGACATTCCTCTGGGCATGGGGTGGGGTTGAATAAGGTCTTATGACATACTTTCGAGGAAAAGCAGAGAATTCTTTTTTAGGGGAAAAGTGTATAAAAAGATCAGAGAGACTTTTCCTGTTTCTGCTATTTTATCAAATGCTAACAGGCCATAGTTTGGGGTAGTGTGTCTTGAACCCCATCACAACAAATATCAGAGCCTTCTGTGTGCCAGGCAGCTAAGTAGAGCTGGAGTATAATGGTATATAAAGTCAGATATGGTTCCTACTATTAGGGAGCATTTATTCTAGTGAGGAAGACAGAGGTTAGTCAGAAAAGTCAGATAAATATCAATGGTATTAGGTATGGAGAATATAACAGGGAGATTTAAATCTGTAGCTGGATGGTTAGGAAAGCTAGGATGAGCCTAAGTCTGAAGGAAGATGAGGAATTAATTAACTAGGTCCAGAAGCTGGCATGTGGAATATTCCAGAATATTCCAGGCAAGAGATTGAGATGTACAGGGATTGTGAGAGGAAGGAGTATGACATAGTCCTACAACTTAAGTCTCTAAATAGGATATCCTTAGTGTAAGATAGATACATGTGATAGAAAAAATAAAAAAAATACAATGGAAACATGATAAAGATTATATTAACTCATAACAACAGAACCAGGCAAATATTATAACCAGTCTAAAGAGAATGTAAATAACAGACACCTTTATAGATGAAGCATATGGAAATGAACAGAATGGGTTGGGGTGAGGGTTAATTGAACTTCCAGGGGATAGGACAAAATTTGTCTGTCTATAGACAAGACTTATATTGCATTTATGACAATTATCTATAATTTATAAAGTCGTCGTCACAGAATCAGAATCTGATAGCCTGATAACTGGAAGGTTGTTTCTTTAATAGTCAGCAACACATAGTTTTCGACTATAGTTTTGACCCTGCACATTTTTCCATCATAAATATATTTTCATGGTTTAGAACTAGTTGGATTTGGTTTTAAGTGTTTTGTAACTTAAATGTTGGACACTGCAAACAAGTGTGAGATAGAATTATTGCTAGATCATTTATATTCTACCTTAAGAATGACCCACCATATTATGTGAAATATTTAGCTAGCTACTCCTTGGCAACTCCCTTTAAACACAAGTCTAAGTGATGTCCTGTGACTGGTTTCTTCCTTCTTATGGCAAAAAGCAAGAAAATCTTTGAGAGAAGGCAATCAGAAAGGGATAGTAGAACTTGGCTTCCTTTCAGGAGCCCCTCTGAGAACAAAGGGTGGCACCTTTCCAGTGAATCTGAAAACTGAAAGTAGTTTTGCCAAATTGAGGGTTGGTGTAGCCTCCAGGGGGTTTGCAACAAAGAAAGAATTACTTCAAGTGTGTCAGGTAGACTCTTAGCTAGGAGAAGGATAATCATTTGGTCAATTAGTAGGATGACTGGTGCTGATGAGTTTTAATTGATGATTTGCTTTATTGAATTGTTAAGCCAGGGTTGACAAGTACTACAACACTATACCAAAGTCATGTGCTTAAAACTTCGTTACTGTTTAAAAGAAAGGATTGCTCTCCCTTTTAAAAATGTAAACTGGAAATGTTAAGTGAACAGTTGTCAATATCAATGCCATATTGTACAAGGAAGCAGAATTACAGTGGCACCTTTTAATTCAATTTGTAGCAGGGTAGAGTTCAAAATATCAATTTCATAAATGCTTGATAAAAAATGTCCCTGGTTTTGACTGAGTTGTGTTATTAAACTTCAGCTGGAGAGTTTTTTTATTTTTATTTTTTTGAATTCGTACAAATGTGTCTGACTTCTCAGTCTTCAGTTTTATTTCTGCTGGAAAACTCTGACTGGTGAAATAATGCATTTCATTGGCTGGTTTGGCACAAAGACTTTAAATGAAGAGATGGCAAGATAAGTTAGTTATCTCCAGAAGATAGCACTGCTGATAATATATTTTTTTCCTTCTCCAAACGTAGTAAAAGATATTAAAACTGTCTCTTAAAAATAGCAATTTGTTTCCCTCTGCTCTAATCGTGGGTGAAAGTGCTCTGAAATCTATATCTCTTTTTTTTTTTTTTGAACTGTGGGTGATTTAGTTAAAAGAAAAAAAACTTCAATCCAGCAAAAGCAGGCTTACTGTTTGCTAAATCAGGCCTCTAATAGTAAACAGCTCAGAAGGCCTTCCATGATATTTATGAGCAATTTCTCCGTTTTATATCCAGATATTTCTGTTACATTCTGCAGAGGAGGTAATCTGGGCTGAACAAAAAGGAAGAGCCTTTTTTAGATTGAATAGACTGGACAATTCAGTAGCTAAGTGTGTGATTACCAATCTTTCAAGCAAAGCTTTTATGTAAGGCAACTTTATAACTTCATCCATTCCAAAGAGAAATGCATTAAAGACCACTGGGAAAATAAAAGGCAAAAGAGAAATGTAGAGAAATAGCCTATTCTTTACATCTCTATAGCCACTTGTTTCATAGCTATACTCACTGAGTTAACCCAATTTAAAGCCACAGTGAAACTTTTAAAAAGCCGTTTCACTGTTCCCCGTGGTAGTCAGTCCATACAAATAATGAGAGGACATGACTACCATTATTTTTCTTTCCTCTATTGTTTTAAAATATACTCATCTCTCCCACTGTATGTTCCCAAGTTTTATTGCATAGGAGAAGGTAATAAGTGTCATCAGTAACAGCCATCTTAACATGCTGTAGGAACTGTCAGGTAACAGTGATTACTGCAAAAAATGATCTTTCTAATTTCCTTGTGGCTCACAGAGTAATCTAAGTCCTATCTCTACAAAGAAGCAAATGCATTTATATTTTCCCTTTAACTGATAAATCTATGCATGCGATCCCTACTTGACAGTGGATCACAGTGTGTTTTTTAAAGCTTGGGTCTCTGACTGTCTGCCTCAGAATCACAGGAGGTACTTGGGAAAAGGGCAGATTTCTGGATTCTATACTGGAGTGATGAAATCTGAATCTTAGAGGTGGGGTGGGGGTAGGGGAGTCAGGAATGTGGAATTTTCTCAAATTCTCCAGGTGAATCATTAGCACATTTAAAGTTTGAACATTGCTTTATGGTAATGAAAAGTCTGGTGATTGAAATAAACTGTTGAAAGTGATTTAGGAAGAAAGTATGCCATGGTTCTAGCAGATATTGTGTATTCTTTACCTTACTGTTTCATTCTCCCATGTCAGAAACTCAAGGCGTGGTCATTTTAGCCAGGCATCAGAGTTCCTGGGACCCTCTCTTCCCAAAGTGGCATGTGCATGTAGACATCCCATTTTGTGCACAAATTTCAGAGGCTGATGACTCCTTTGAAACCCACTCATGGGCACTGATGGCCCTTCATCTAATAGGATTATCTAAGGGGACGGAATAGAGGAAATGTCAAGTGAGAGAGGAAGAAGCATGGCCTATGTATCCAGACCACTCCTAAGATGGATTCTTCAGTGCCTTGAACAAAGCTCTGTATCTGAGGATGTGGGAAGGATTGAAGTGCAGCTTGTGTACCGCTGGCCACTTGTGTCCCCCGTAGTGGGACTTTGCAGGGAGGGGAACCTCCTTTATATAATTTGCCTTCACTGTATAGATCTCATCCAACACAAGCCTGACATATTCCACCTGTGTTCACCAATGAGGCCGCCTAACTTCCTGAGTGACCCCTTGCAGTGGATCAAGAGCTCCATGAGGACCAAATAGACAGTGTTAGTCCTGTCCATTTCAAGGAGCATCACCTTAGCTCACAAGGGAAGATACACAATTATTTTTCAATTATTAACATAAACCACAATTAAGGATGGGACCAATGCCAGAGAGAAATTAAGTATTAGTCAGAAGAACCTGGTTTTTCTTCCCCTTTTACACTTCTATAGCCACTGTTTCATAGCTATGTGGATGGTAATAGGATTGGGAAATCACACTTGGGTCTAAAAACATAAGCAGCAATGCCGGGTCTTGATCTGGTGTCAGGAGATTTCCCCCAGTCTGCTTGTAAATCATCCAGTGGTTACTGTGACTGCAGAGGACTTGCCACTGGGTCTTCTAATGGACTGCTAGAGCTTAACTGTATGTTGTTTTATGGTGTCTGGCAGTGTGACTCCCCTCCCTGACATGGTTTATAGAGCTTTTTAAAAATAAGGATCATCTGACTCTGTGTTCTCATTTTCTAAAAAGCATTCATTCTTTCGGTTACTATAGATCCTGTTGCTGCAGTGAACCTGAACCTGGTGTTATTTGGTAAAAATGGCCTCAAAAATCAAATGTCATTGAATGTAAAGACATTTCTAAAGCAATTAATGATATGGAAAAGGGACAAGGAGAGAGCAAGTGGGGATTGTGTCAGGTGATCTGGCCTTTCTGTCAGAGATGAAACCATATTTGTAATGTGGAGTAGGGAACTAGGATCGCCTTCATTAAAGGGCGAGAGATGAAATGCCCATGGCTGTATAGCACTACATTTAGCCAGACAGTCTCCCTTTAATTTACAGTTTCTCAGAAAGTGCTGTGTTCTTCTTCTGGTTGCCTGTTGTTTTATTTGGTTACCAATTACGGAGGCTCCTGGTGTCTCCGGAAGCCCTCTAAAAGGTGTGCATGGACAATAAATTCTGTGCCTTGCACGACGTATTGATGGCTCTGTTGATGAGAGGTTGCACAAAGTCAATAGTTGATGCTACTTCGTGGTGACATTTGCATTTAATAAAAAGTCATGTTTATTGTGGCTTCTGAATAAACACAACTGGCACCTAGTATGTGTGTCGTAGCAGAAACTGCCTAGTTGGGAAGAGAATGTGCAGCTGGGAAGGAAAAGTAAATGATGATTATTATTTGTTTTAAAACACTTTGGGCTTCAGGTCACAGAGATTGATTAGTTCTAACCCCTGGTTCACCGCGTACTGTCATCCATGGTACATTGTTTTATTTATTTATTTTGCAATACAATAAAGAGCCATAAGCCAAACAGCTAAATATTACCAATAATCCACAAATAACTGCCCTTTTTAAACCTCATCTCTCCCTCCTAGAAGGTAACTACTAACTTCATGCCCATCATTCCTTGTCCTTTTTTTTCTTGTTAATTTTAAGTTTTATAAAGTCTTACCAGTGATCATTTGGTTTGTTTCTTTTCTTTCTTTCTTTTTCTTTTTATTTTTTGGAAACAAGGTCTTGCTCTGTTGCCCCAGCTAGACTGCCATGATCGTAGCTCATGCAACCCCAAACTCACTGGGCTGCCTCAGCTGTGATAATAGGTATATGTCAACGTGCCTGGCCAATTGTTCTGTTTTTCTGTTTTCTATTCTCTCTCACTTAACTGGTCTTAAACTCTTGATCTCAAGTGATCCTCCAGCCTCCGCCTCCCAGAGTACTAGGATTACAGGTCCTCTTTTCTTTTCTTCTGCTATGAATGGTGCTGCTAGGAAAGTTCTCACACACATTTTCTGGTATGTCTGTGAGAAGGTAAAACATGACTCTGGGCAACCAGAACATAAATAATGCTCAGAGCAAGGTGTAAACAAAGCCATTATGTGACCCTACAAATGACTAAACATCTCTCTCTTCTATCACTGCTTTTCTCTGAGTGATTGTTGCTTCTGGACCAATTCCAGACTGTTTCAATCCTCCAAATCCTAGAAGAAGCTCCTGATAATCCCCCCTTGCTGATAGGCTCCCAGAGTTCCTCTGGAGTGCGTTCTCCTTTGCTGTAGCAGGTTGAGTCACTTAACTTTGACCACCACTGTTCCTGGTGATACATTTTGACACATGTGCCAAAGTTTCTCTTGGGTATTAACATATACCTAGGAATGAATTTGTGAATTTCCTGGATGATAGAGTATGTGAATTGTCAGGCTTATAATTGTTAAAAATCTTGCCAATTCCCATCCAAGTGTGTCCCATCCCATTTTATTTTTATCCATCATGAAAATAATGACCCATTTCTGCACACACTCATAATACACTGCATAGAAAGTCTGTGTGTATATGGATGTATCTCCTTACAATGTATGGACAACTCAGTCTTTTTCTTTAAAGGAATATATGTTTATTCTATCTGTTGTCACATGATATTTCAATAGTTGAATGTGCTTAGCATAATTGCTTTTACATTTTAGCCTGTGGTCTATTCATCTTTTTAAAAACTCAGCTTATAAGTCATATCTGTGTCGTTTTCTTAGAGTCATCCTTCCAATTTTTTTTTTTTTTTGAGACAGAGCCTCAAGCTGTGTCTGGGTAGAGTGCCGTGGCATTATAGCTGACAGCAACCTCTAACGCTTGGGCTCAAGCGATTCTCCTGCCTCTGCCTCCCAAGTAGCTGGGACTACAGGTGCCCACCACAATGCCCGGTTATTTTTTGGTTGCAGCTGTCATTGTTGTTTGGTGGGCCTGGCTGGATTTGAACCCACCAGCTCAGGTGTTTGTGGCTGGCGCCTTAGTCACTTGAGCCACAGGCACCAAGCCTATCCTTCCATTTTTGAATGACCCAAATCAGTAGTTCTAAAACATTAGTGAACATGTAAGAATCATCTCAAGAATTCGCATTTTTAGGAGAAATTACATGGATTAGAAGTGGCAAGAGGGTCCTAGAATGTGTTACAAATAGATTTATTAGACACCAGTGTGAAAAGGAAAGCCCCAGAGAGAAAGGAAAGCCCTCTAGTCCACCTTGAGGATGGAGCATTGGCATGATGTTAATTATAGAAAAGCATTAATGAAGTACATATTAAACTTCACTGGGTCGTAGTAAGGATTAATAGGAAGGTGTGGTTTTTGGCGAGTAAGTGTAATGCTAGGGAAATTATATAAACTTTACCTCTTAAACAGTACTTGGAGAAAGGGTGTGGTATTTTCTCAGATCTATTAAAATTCATGCTTTCACTACTCATTGTTAGGGTTCAGGGCAAACCAAACAGATATGATTCCTGTCTCAGGTAGTTTAGATTCTTGGGCAGAGAGACTGTAAACAAACAATTTCAACATTATTTAGGGACAGTTTTAATGAAGGTTATGAAGAATTTCAGGGTGTTATGAGAGTAAGTAACAGAGGCTTCCTCTAGTCATCTCCCTAAGGTCAATGATATTCCTATGAAAAAGTGAGGTTTAAGCAGACTTACTGAATGGTAAGTCTGTGGGCCAGGGGAGAGGAGGCGAAGACCATCCTCAGGTGCAATGATTTGCGAGGAGTTCTCACAGGTCTCAGTGTGTAGTTGTATTCACAGCCATGATTTATTTTAGCAGGATACAAAGCAAAATCAGCAAAGGGATGAGGCATATGGGGTGAAGTTCAGAGGGAACCAGATGACAGGTTCTGAGCGGCCTCTTCTAGTAGCAGCTCATAGGACACGCCCAATTCCTTCAGCAATGAATTCTAACAACACACGTGAAATGTGGCTTAACAGGGAAGCTCGTTACAGTCTCAGCACTCAAGGTTTGCTATTGAGGGCTGGTCACGTAGAGACCCTCTGCCTAGAATGTGCCAAAATCCCAGACAGCCAGAAAGAAAGCAGATCACATTATTTGAACAAATAGTTAAGATGTAATGAGGCACTCTTATCAGTTCTGGGAATGATGGTAACCCTCCAGAAACCCATGTTCCCAGATGCCAGCAAATGATCAATTTTGCAAGCAGGCCTTTCTAAAGATAGCAACCTTGAGCCTGCTGTGTTAACTCTTTTCTGCACAACATAATGATTGAGGAAAGTGGGTATGAAATGGCACAATGTCTTGGCCTTGCTTTAAAATAGTTCAACGAAGATAAAAAGAGATCAACAAAGCAAATGTGGGACCATCTTTCTCCTTGTTGGAGCTGGGTGAATGGGTACTTGGAGGTTCTTTATACTTCTCTCTCATTTTGTTTGGAGATTTTAATAATAAACAGAAAAAGAAGAAGAAAGAACGGTAGGTGTTGGCCAGAAGTGGGGTTAGATTTTGCCTCAGTTCAATTTAGTTCAGTTTGATTAAGAAGGATTAATTTAGTACCCATTTCAGTTTAATCCAATCAACCCAACAATTTTGTATTTAGCAGCTATTATTTGCCAGGGCCATAGCCACGTCGTATGAAAGGGGCGAAGCTCACCAACACACTGAATCCTTGTAGGTTTGGGCTCCTCTGTGAAGTGGATGTGCTTGTGCAACATCCCTCCCCACTCTGGAGTTGCCAAGAACTGCTGGAAAGTGAAAGAAACTAGCTGCTTTAAGTTTCTGTAGTGGCCGTGAATGTTATAATAAATGCAGATCGCTACCTTGGGGAGGCATGTGATTCTCTCATTGGCTTAGAAGAATATTCATTTGAGGAAGCGCCTTCCTGAAGGGAGTGGAACGATGACAGGGATATTGCCCGGAAGTAGTGCCTTCGGCAGTGGCTTGTCAGGGGAAGAGGGCCTGTCGGGTCCTCCTTTTGAGTGGGTGAGATGATATGGGCTAGTTTTTATTTAAAAGGGAATAGATAAGCTATTGAATTGGAGCACATCAGAAGTGGCTTTATTTGAAAATGCTTTCAAAAGCTGTTTTGACAAGAACAGGGAGGAGGCAGTGGTATCATTAAATAAGCTGGCAACTTTTGTAACCAGCTTTTTGGTTTTCTACCTCAAGGGAGAGTCAATAAACTTTGATTCCCAGCATTAATGTAATTATTTTGATTTTCCTGGCTCATTCCAGGGAAGGCTGCAGAGCTTCAATATCAGATGGCCGAAAGCAATTCAGAAATCCCGTGTCCCCAAGGACACCCACTGCCGTTCAGAAGTAGCAGGAGAGAGGGTGGAATAAATCATTTCCTCTGATCTTGTTAGTGTTGAGGATATTACAGGCAAGCAAATGCTACTGCAGGCAGAGAAAAAAATAACAAAATTTCCCTGCTTTTCAAAGGTTTCCTTTAAACATGATTTCCTCTTTATATATTTTTAAAATTGTTGTAAGAGAGGGTTTCCCCCTCCCTGCTAATTCTGAAGGTTCTGCCTTCTATATTATCATGTTTGCCATGGGGGGCGGTTCCTGATCTTGCCCCCAGCTGATGTAATACACTTAATGTCAATTGTTACTCCAATAATATGTTTGGTTCATTTAGTGTTAACAGTCCTATCGTTCAGGGAGGTCTCTCTGGGCCCAAGGAGAAATGGCTGTCGTGAATATCCAGGCATGCTTGGGGATCTGCATGCCTGGTGGGGGGGGGGGGGATCTGCCTAGGCCATGGACAATGGCTATAAATCATCATTTTCATAATGACAACCGCAACCAGGCCATGACTTTCAGAGTGCTGTGGACATTGTCTCCTGGAAACAAAATTTAACATGCAAGTTTTAGAGTTCTGATATTAGAAGGCCAGCATTCCTTACTCAAGTCTGTCATTACCTGAGAAGGGATTTTCCATTTTATGTTTTTCTCCAGTGACCTTCTCATATTTAGGCTCCATCTATATCAAAATGATCTGTCATATCGGCCAAAGACAAAAGCAAATAAACCAAGCCATTAGACATTTGCAAGTTTGGGGGCAAGGGAAGCTGGTAATTTCAACTTTTTCCAATTGGGTGTTCACGATCATCAGTCATTTGATTAGTCTCTACACACTATTTTCTACCCTCTAAAAATTGTATTTCTTCCATTTTAGGAAGTATGGATTTTCCATATTTTAATGCTTTTGAAATAATATCTTGTAATTGATATGCTCATTTTGTGTCATATTTCTTCATGTTGTCAGAAAAGGTGTCATTAAGCCAATGGTTTTTCAATTTGCAGCATCTTAGATTTCAGAAAATATGTTGTCTCTCAAATTCCTCTTCTTTTCATCTCTGCTACCATCCCCTGAATTTTAGCCACAGCTGTCCTTTGATTAGATGTTTGGAACAGCTAGCTAATTGGTCTACCTGAGCCATATTACCTTCTTCCAATCTGTGTCTTACATGGATGCCATACTCATAAAGCACAACTATGAGCTCGTCATTTCTTTGTTTAAAGTTCTTTAATGGGCTTTCATTGCTTCTAAGAGAAAGACCTGAGTCATAACAGGACTTTGTGTTACCAGACTTTGGCTTTCTTTTCTATTTTTGAGACAGAGTCTCACTTTGTCACCCACAGTAGAATGCCTTGGCATCATAGCTCACAGTAACCTCAAACTCTTGGGCTCAGCCTCCCAACTAGCAGGGACTACAGGCACCTGCCATACCACTAAGCTATTTTTAGAGATGGGGTCTCACTCTTGCTCAGCCTGGTCTCCTAAGCTCAGGCAATCCACCTGCCTTGGCCTCCCAGAGTGCTAGGATTACAGTCTGGCCTCCTTGCTTTCTTTATTCATTTCATCTTTCAAACTCTTCTGCTTCCTGTCAGAGCATCCCAGAAATGGCTCATTCAGGAGCCATACATTTACCATAGTCATGTCCTACTTGTACCAACACTTACTAAAAAAAAAAAAAGAAAATTTAAACTTGCTTTTGCTTAAACTTAAATTTATTTTAAAAGGAAACTTTGCTTTACTACCCTAAATAGAAACTAGTATTCTAATATGTATTTCAAAACACTTGAATCTATTCAGATTAAAAAGGAAGACTTTTTATCAACAAAAATCAGCTCTATGCCTTCAGTGGTTCACTCACCATCTTTTGGCAACCAGTGCTCTGGATAAATCTCTCTGCTTTCCACTAGACGAGGATTCTTTTTTTTTTGCAGGTTTGTTTGGCTGGGGCTGGGTTGGAACCCACCACCTCCAGCATATGGGGCCAGCGCCCTATTCCTTGAACCACAGGTGCCGTCCCTAGACGAGGGTTCTTCTGGCGTAGAGGGCTTGGCCTCTTTTCCAATCTCCCTGAGCTCCTTCATTTAGCTTTTACCTATTCTTTAAGTTTCAGTTTAAACAATCCCTGCTCCAAATTAGCGTCCCGTCAACTATTTAATTCCATGAAACCAACTGTCTTCTTTTTTTAATTAAAAAATATTTTCTCATGTCTCATTTATTCTCATAAAATGAATTTCATAGATATTACCTACATACCTGCATGCTTTTTTTTTAAGAAATAGTATACTGGTTTAACTGTAATATAAAGGAGAAAGAAAAGGAAAGCGATGTATAGTAAACTAAGTATTCCAAAGTAAATGCTCTGGTAACAACTGCTCTTAAAGACAAGGAATTAGATGCTATGTCTACTTGATAAGAATAAAACCGAATTTGAGAAAAGGATATAAGAAGCCATTCCATGGAAAGAGAACAAGGAACAGCAGAAGGGTCATATGAAGGCCCTGAGCTAGTCTTAGGATAAATAGTAACATGTATGATGAGAGAAAAAAGGAAATAATCTTAGTTGAAGTAGGGCTGGCCTGCTAAGATAAACAATACCGTTCTGAGGTAGAAAGCCTAAGCATTCCTGGAAATACATTCAACTTATTTATAAGAACAACTGCAAAAATAATTCCTTCTGTTATGATAAGGGACTAAGTGGTGTTGATTTAGAATCTCAGGAAGAATGCCTGTAATCTGAAACCCTCCTTCAGGCATTGCATACATTTGGTCTCTAGTTCTTAAAATGCCCTTCAGCAGACAATGGGGGACAGACAAGGAGGGAATAGGGAGTGGCTTGGAAAGAGAAGCAGTAACAGAACAAGCCATGAAAAGGTGTGTGGGAGACCTCTAGGGACCGTTTCAGTGTAAGATTGAGAAACAAGAAGCAAATCCGAAGTGAGTAAACCATTTTCATCAATAATTTTCAAAATATGGATTTCTCATCATTGTGCTATAGAATTTTTAAAAGGTGTACAGTGTGGCAACAAAATGGAATATTTATAAAACACCCTCTATAAATGCAATGTCTTGATTAGCCACATGACAAATGTTGGTATCATTAATCACATCTGATACGAAGCCTGTTTCATCCTCATAGGTCTGCACGGGATGGACACAAACGCAAACTCATGCAGTTGTGTCAAACTGGCTGACTGAGGACCGACAGCCTCACTGCTGTCAGGGTTGGGCTTTTCTGAAGTAGTGAACAACTGGTAAAATGTTGAACAAAACAAAGTACATTATTTCTTTTGTATGCATGCTACTTGCCATCCTGAAAAATTCAGTGAAAATTAAAAATGTGTAAAAAATTCTTTAGGTGAGAATCATAATTTTTTTCATCTACATGAATGGATGTCTGGTGGGGTATTTGAAAGTCATGAGGGATATAGGGTCATTTTACACTGTGTGGGCCCATCCTGTATATTACAGAACATCTAGCAGACCTGGTGCCCTTCAGAATGTACAGGCTGCATTCTCCGTCAATGAGACAGCTCCTCACACTTTTGGAAAAGTCTCTGTAAGGGACAGTATCAGCTCCATTGAGCACTATGTCAAAGCCACTTAAAGGATTCCGCATTTTCCTCCCCCCCACCCCCAGCAGTTAGCACACTAGTGATAACTTGTTCTTTGGCTTTCTTCTCTGACAGATTGAAGGTTCTGTAAGTCCAAGGAAAGTTGGCCTCATTTACTATTGTATCCCTCTGCATGGCCAATGCCAAACATATGGAAGACTTTCAAAAATTACTCACTGAATGAAGAAAAGGATGAAGGCAGTGCTTTGGGTTCCATTTACAGTCACCTTGGTAAGCCCCTTGGAGAGGATGTAACACTTGACTAGGGGATCCACTTACCCCAGTTTGCTCAGGACAGTCCTAGTTTATACCAGTTGTCTTTGCATCTCATCTAGTTTTGCATTTAAAAAAAATTAAACATACCTACTTTTCTTGTTGTTTGTTTTTGAGAAAGAGTCTTATTCTGTTGCTCCAGGCTAGAGTGCTATGGCATCAGCCTAACTCACAGCTACCTCAAACTGCTACACAGGGAATGGCCTTTTTTAAAAAAGCAGGAAAAATGTATTCTGTCTCCTCAACTTTTGGGGAACTGAAACCTGCATCCCTGCCTCAGGACGGTGGTCAGGAGGGGCAGGGAATATCTCTTATTCCTTGCGTTGTAGGAGATAGCTCAAGGCAATCCTCTAGGTGGAGGTCACAATATCTTCTTCTCTGAGATGGGGAGTGAATCCAGGTAGAGGCCATGAGATTGTCTTGGCCCAGGATAGGATTGTGGGATCAGAACCTTTAAATTCTCTGTGCTTCTGCTCAGAAGCAGGTGTTTGGATTTGGGACCATTGTTTGCCATTTTCCTTCTTTGCCAACAAAATAATAAACTTCTCTTTCCTTCTCCTCAACCACTTACTCTTCTTTTTCTGATGTGGCTTTAGGGGACAAATGCTGAACTTTCAGTAATAATTTGGCTTAAGTGATTCTTTTGTCTCAGCCTCTCAAGTAGTTGGGGATTACAGGCACCTGCCATAATGTCTATCTCAGAGAGCTGGGATTACAGGTGTGAGATGCTGTGCCTAACCTAACTTTACTTTTGTAAACCATTTTAGAACAGGATTGGTTTGAATGTCTACAATTATAATTAATCCAATTTGTCAGTCAACTAGTGAATGTTTTAAAAATTAAATAATTTTATTTATTATTAGTACTCCCTTCCAGTCTCAAATGTGGCTCAGTGAGTAGGATGCCGACCCCATATACTGCGGAAGGCAGGTTCAAACCTCGTCCTGGCCAAACTGCAACCAAAAAATAGTCGGATGTGGTGGGGGGAGGGTGCCTGTAGTCCCAGCTATTTGGGAGGCTACAGTACTCTACCAAGGGCAATAAAGTGAAACTCTGTCTCTAAGAAAAAAAAAAGTATCTCAGTTTGGTTGGTAAATTATTTATAATATCCCTATGTATGATCCTTAGCACCATGGCAAAATGTTGTCTTGTCATTTTCCCAAAAGAAAACTCAACTCTTCTTTCCCCTGATATGGGGTAGATGCCATGGAAATGCCATCTAATGCTCTGCCATCCACGGGCCCTATTTTAATTGTTTCTTACTTCTCTGAAATTTTCCCTGATTGATGATGACCTTTTAGCCCTGCAATATTTGC
Source organism: Galagoides demidoff (assembly GCA_963574575.1). Classification (NCBI taxonomy): domain Eukaryota; kingdom Metazoa; phylum Chordata; class Mammalia; order Primates; family Galagidae; genus Galagoides; species Galagoides demidoff. The sequence goes on along the minus strand of CAUYQV010010543.1, from coordinate 13,707 downwards.
CTTGTAATTAATTATTTGATAGGTTTACTTTTAACTCTGTGAATTATATCTCTTTCTCTGTTATGCTTTTAGTTAAAAGGAAGTTTTAGTTGTTAAAACTAAAGGACTGAACAGTATTTTTCTGGCAAACTGTATCCCTTTGCAAGCTCTTTCCACTGGACGCATGGGGACCCAGGAGAAGCAGTCCCAAGTGGGGTTCATAACTCCTTTATCTTCACTTGAACCCTTCGTCTGGGAGTATAAAAGTTTACAAATTCATGCTTTGAATTTGTGTACCTTTCACTTAGGTGGAAAAGAATAAAATTTAAATTAAAAAAATTAGCTTTAAATATAATGAACAATAAGAAAATACTAAGCCTTACTTTGAAATTAAAAATTATGTGTCATATCTTTCCTTCATATTAATCTAAGTGAAATTACTGCATATTCTCATGAAAAAGATATGCACAAGAATGTTTTGGAAGCTTTATTTATAATAGTGAAAATCTTGAAAAAATCCAAATATCCACCTTAAGCATCCTTGTAAATAAATTGTAATATCATTGTACAAAGGAATACTAGGCAATAATAAAAAGGAAGAAACAACAAATACAGAACTTCTGTAAGTGGACCACCCAAGGAACTGTAACAAACTGGTATACAGAGGTGGCTAGGCCTACTGCACTGATAGGTACGTGTGGTGCATGTCCCGGCTACGAAAATTAGGTCAACTTAAGGAGGTGGTCAATGTAGAGAGGTGGTCAACTATGGAGGTTCTGCTGCATACGGAACAATATGGATGCATTTCAAAAGCATTATATTAACAAAAGAAGCCACAAACAGAAAAGTACATACTGTATGGCTCCATTTATATAAATTCAGTCACCAGCAAAGTAAATCAATGGTAATAGAAGTCAGGAAAATGGGGGGAGAGCAGATTATTGCTTGGAAAGTATCATGAGGAAAGTTTTTGGAAATAAATTTATATTTTGTTTTGGATAGATAATCCTTGGATTTATATATATGAAGGTGTCATGGACCTATACACTTAAAATTTCTGTATTTTACTATATGTAAATGATCTCTCTGCATATACCATGGAGGTGAAAAAAAATCCATATAAAATTTCTTTTTAATTAAAGATATTGTGTGGTTTTTTAGAAAATTATTATGGTGAAAACTGAGAGAAAATAAATCAACTATAACCTCTTCATGTAAATAATTTAGTTAATTTTCTTCCAGTCTTTTGCTTGGGCATAGTTTTTTTTTTTTTTTTTAACTTTTCTCTATCCCTCTTTGTCAGTGTCTCTTTGACGTATTTAATGTTTGTATTTAAATGAGCTTTTGAATCTGAGAATAATTCTTTCTGAGGGAAAAGGATTTTCTGAGGAAATTCTTTTGTTCATTTATGGATTTGCATTTATAACAGATAGTCTTCACATTAAAAATATGATCATGAGTATAATAGAAAAATGATAAAGGCAAAATGTAGCTTGAAAGGCCCTTGGATTTGTTTATAGTTTCTTCCATGGGTTAAAAAAGGGACTGGCTTTCCTGAAAATGGACAATAAGTTTCCATGATTCTTCCTAAGTTTTTCCTTCATTTTTTTTCCTGTTCCCTGATCTCAGATTGCATTTGTACCCAGGGTTGCTGCCACAGAGAGATTGTTCTAAACCCATTTATGTAACTGTTACTTTTTATATTTGTATACATTTGAAAGTCGTCTTCAAATCTTGATTAGATTTTTTTGTTATCTTCAGGGAATAGCCCTGAAGATCTTAGTACTAGGGAGTTTGGGGGTATTGTGCAGCCTGACAATTCATCACACACTGTTCTTAAAATTCATATTGCAGTATATTAAAATTGGATCCCAAGAGCCTTAGCGGAAGAGCCTTGGCACTCCAACTCACCTACTCTTGAGCTAATGTGACAGAAAAATACATTTTTTTCTACCTAAAAAAGAAAGAAGTGTGAAAATAACAGAAAAGATCTATAGTCTAAAACAAAGGAAGATGATTTGCCGTGTGAGTTGCTGAATGTATTATATAGTTATTATCTCATGTAAGCTCCCCAGGTAATATAATTGCTAATATTTAAAAATCTATTTTGTTTTGTCACCTCAACAGAACATTTTGCCTGAGACTTAATTAATGCATTTCTCTCTTAAGCATCTGTTTTAGACACAATGGGTGTACCCTCAAATAACCTTCAGGAACACTGTGTGTTTCTGCACTGTTTCAAGAGGCAGAAAACAACAGAACGAACTTGGTACTCTATGTTCTCTCTGTAACTAGAAGAGAAGGAGAATTTTGTTGGAATCGTCTTTATTAGAGGCAACTGCCAGTATGGTTTTTATTTTTTCCCCACTGGGTGAAAACAAAAGGCGCTACAGAGGAATATACATAAAGATAGCACCCATGAGGCATTAGGATAAATAAAAGTAGGCAATATTAATGACGCTCATTAGCAGATGTCACTGCTGGGGGATGAAGCAAATTCTATGCCAAAGTGTTTTCATATATTATACTTTTCAAAACTGTCAACTTTTTGACTTTGATGTATGTCCATGTGAATAGTTTTAATAAGTTCCTACTGCCGTTTCTTTGCATACACCCTGAAGAATCCTATGGCAGCAATATGACAAAGCCGTTTTTGCCTAATGATTGGTGCTTCACTTGGAAACATGAAGGCTCAGATCATTACATTCCCATTTATTTATGGTGCAAATATTTGTCTAAGAATTAGTTAAAAAATATTGTATGACCAAGCAGATTTTATAGTTTAAAGCAATCTTCCACAGACTGTTGCCTGTATAACTAATAGAATTATGTATGCATAAAACTGCTTTTACTATAGAAGCCGAAATGCAGAATAATAGCTTGTCAAACTGTCATTTGCAAGTGAGATCATAGATTTTATAGTCCAAATTAGGTTGTGTTCTTTTCCTTTTTGTCAGGTCATATTCTAATAACCATATTGTGCACTAAACCCTGTGATTATCCCAACACTTGACAGATGGTAGGCTGTTAATTTGTATGTAAGAGACAGTGATTGCCAGTGCCCTAATAGTATACAGCAAAATATAAAATGTCAAAATCCACTTTTGGTTCCATTTTGCTTGACTTCATTTTAGCAAGGTAATGCTAGGCAGAAGAGTTTCAGTAGCTTAGCATATGTTTCATTTTACTACTTTGTATGGTTTTACTAACCACTACTTATAGAAAGGATTAAGGAAGAAGTACTTTTTCTTGTTTAAGTCATGCTTTCTGCTCTCCCGTGGAGAGTGATCATCAGCTTGAGGGGTTAAGTAAAGGGACTAAGATGAGCCTGGGAGCAGATAAGAATTAATTGCTCAGTGTTGAGAATAATTGTGGTCCTATAGGAAAAGACCGATGTTTAGAGGAGTGGTGGGGGACAAAATAACTTCAAAGTTTAAGTTAACAGGACATTGCCAAGTTCACTAAAAATTATTAGAACTAAGAAAGGAGTTCAGCAAGGTGGCAAGATATAAGATCAATATACAAAAATCAATTTAATTGCTATCCTCTAGCAATGAATAGCCTGAAAATGAGATTAAGAAAACAGCCTAATTTATAATAGCAGCAAAAACAATAAAATATCTAATAATAAACCTACCAAAAGGAGTAAAAGACTTGTATTCTGAAAACTAAAACATTGTTGAAATATATTAATAAATAAAAAAATAGTAAGCTATTCCATGTTTATGGATCAGGAAACTTAATATTATTAAGATTGTAATACTGCCAAAAATGATCTACATATTTAATGCAATTCCTTTCAAAATCTTGGCTAATTATCCCCCCCCATTGACAAGCTGAGCCTAAAATGCATATGGAAATACAAAAACTCTGGAATAACCAAAACATTCTTACAAAAGAACAAAGTTGTAGGACTCACATTTCCTGGTTCCAAAACTTACTACAGAGCTACACCAGTCAAGATTGTGTGGTACTAACAGAAGGACTGATCAACAGAATACAATTCAGAGCCAGAGATAAAGCCTCACATTTAGGGTCAATTGATTTTAGAGAGGAGTGCCAAGATAATTCAATAGGTGAAACAGTCTTTTCAGCAAATGTTGCTGTGACAACTTGATATCACATTCAAAAGAATGAACGAAAAGAATGAACTTGGACCTGTACCTTGTACCACTTTACACACACTAGAAAAAGACAATAACAAGCAATGGCAGGGATGAGAAATCGGGACCCTCATATATTGCGATGAGATTGTAAAATAGTGCAATCCCTTTGAAAACAGTTTAACACTTACATTACCCCCAAATTCTACTGCTTTCTAGGTTTATACCCACAATAATTAAAAGCATATATTCACACAAAAATTTGTACATGAGTGTTCACAGCACCATTATTCAACTAGACCCCAAATAGAAATAATCCAAATGTCCCTCTATAATGAATAGATAAACAAAAATGATATAGCTCTATGATGGAATATTACCATAAAAGGAATAAAGTGCTGATACATGCTATAATGTGAATGAACCTGGAAAACTCTGTGCTAAATGAAAGAAGCCAGTCTCTAAAGCCCATGTATTATATAATTCCATATGTATAACTTCTCCAGAATAGGCACAGAGTAAATTATGGGGGCTGGAGGGGTGTGGGGAATTGGGGAGTGACTTTATAGGCATGTGAGGTTTCTTTGTGGGATGATGAAATATTATAAAATTTATTGTAGTTGTACAACTCTGTGAATACACTTAAAACTAATGAATTATACACTTAAATGGGTAAATCTCATAGTATGTGAAATATATCTCAATAAAGCTGTAAAAAAGTACATTTTTAATAGAATAGTAAAGATTATTCAATTATTATGTTAGCATGACATAGACTATCAGTATGTACTACTTACAGAGAAAAGAATGCATTTTTTCATTAAAAAACTCCAAAGACAGATCTATAAAAAGTTTTTTAGATAATTGTTTTCTTGTCACATCAAAATACGAAATAATGGCAAGACCAAAACTAGTTAAATGCTGGTCAGAAATCTTTTCTCTGAAGTACCATAACTATTTAGAAATGCCAAACAACCAGTGGTTTTTAATTGTGTAAGCATCTATCTCTCAAAAAATAATCCATACACGTAACACATAGATAATATGCATGTACTCTATATGCTGTATTTTGCCACGTAAAATGTACTCCCTTGTATAATGTGCACTCATGTTTTTGGCCTAAACTTTCAGGAAACTGCCCCTTGAGAAAGTGGCCAGCTCATGGCCAACAGAGACACATCTGGGGAGGGCTAATGCTTCCTTGGTATTCATGCAGATCACATCACCCTCCCACAGCCTCCAGCTCTGTGAAGCCTGTCCCTTTCTTCTCTCCCAGGAGGACCACTTTCTTTGTCACCATATTGGAGTCATGGGCAAAATAACCACACACATCATTTGTGAGGTGGGACCTTCTGAGGCTACACAGCCTGTGGGCAGCCAGGTGGATCGCTGAGGCCTATGTGGTCCACTGCCCCACATGGCTGGGTCTTGGGCCTCAGCCCTAACCCCACATGGCCACACTCTGCCTAGCCAGCCCTGCCTTTGCCCTCTCCCCTGATTGTGGTGCTTGGCAGAGGCCACTCTGGCCCACTCCCACTGCATTCCTTATCCTCCTATAGGGGAACCCCAGGTGCTGGGTGGGCCCAGGCAAGAGGGTGCAGCAGCCGCAGGGGGATATACATTATACCCAAGTATAATGTGCATCTTATTTTGCCCTCAAACATTTGGGGGAAAAGTGTGAATTATACATGATAAATATGGTATTATATGCCATGTGTTTTATGATACATTATATATACAGTTAGTAATCACAGGACCAGCCCAAACTGTCCCTTCTCTGTTGGTAACAGAATATAAGTTATCTTTGAGGTATAACAGAGCCAAACCTGCAAGCCATGTAGCCAAACAACAAGCATCACAGAAAAGGCTTTGACCTCTAACAATACCCAGAACTTATGTTTGCTCCCCCATGGAACCAAGACCAAGACATGACTAGAATCTAACTGCTGGAACCCTTCCAGAAGTGAGGGGTCTATTGGCCAGGAAGACCCAGAGCTACAGTTCATCTCAACACACCTTACTATAAAGGGGAAAACAGGAAGCCTTCAAATCAGACCCTGCCACACCAGCATTCCTAAATCCTTTCCCTTCTTTTCCAACTTTTAAAAACTTGTCCCAAATCCCAAATCAGGGAGACAAATTTGAGCTGTATTTTCTGTCTCCTTCTTGGCCAGTCTTGAAATAAAATCTTTATTTTCTCCAAAGCCAGTGCCATAGTAGTGGTTTCTATGTGCATCAGACAGCAAATCCATTTGCTTGGTAACATATACATCAAACATAGACATTAGAAACTTGTACCAAGTTGGACACGTCACTGCTTTTTCCTTCCCAATAATTCTTCCCCCAAATTATGCTGCTGTTTTTCCTTGTTAATTGGTTGGAAGACTTTTGTCATATTTCTTTTAAATAAAATGAGTTGATAAATCATGTATGATAACTTAAAAATCAGTTGGCATCTTTTCCCTCAAATTTGTATCTTCATGATTGGTTAGACTATCATTAATTATGTGACTCTGTGTGAAGTGAAAGGCAACGTTCAGTGCATTTGAGAAAGGAATATGAATGTTACTATATTTTAAAAAACCCTTTGGGTTGGGTAAAGAAGCACAATTTAAAAATACACTGCATGTACTGAGAGGTTCTGGACCCAAAGATGAAAGATTATTCTGGGGCATGAGATGAAAGGAAGATACAGTCCCAGTTGTGTATGATCAATGTGGCTTTAAGTCCACCTGGGTGCACGTTGGGTGAAATTTCTGACCAGGAAGGAATCTTAGGGCGGATGGGAATTTTAAAGAGTCACAGAGACAGGGATTGGTCCATTCACTATTTCTTGGGAGGGACATACACACTCTCCTTCCTGGGTGGGTCAGTAATCTGATTCTATCATTCCAGTCTTTCTAATCTATCATAAAGAGGCAGGGTGATGGGCGTGGTATCTCTTTGGCTGCTTCCTGTGCCTTAAGGGACTGAGTGGACTGCCTGTAAAAAAGAAGAATGGGAGGGAGAGGGAAGTGATCTTTGTAGGAACATTCTTAGGTTTTCAGTCTGAGCTGGTTGGTATTCAGTAAGGCGAGGATATGAGCAGTTGTGAGATGAGACAGAGGATTATTGGTTTGCAACTTACACTAGCAAAAATATCCAGAGTTTAGTTTTCTAGGATGGCATCCAGGGGGCATTCTGATTTTCCGGGGGTCGTCATTCTTTTGCAGTTAGGCTCAGGAGGTCAGGAATTCTCACTAGGTCTTGGGAGTGACTGAAACCAGATCTTCAGAAAGACCTGGGCAGTCAGACTTCCAGTGAGGTCCTTCGTAGGTTGACTGCTTTGCCCCAAAGCCTGGTCTGCTGCACCTAAAGCATGGTCCCAAGGAGGATTTTGGGTTTTTTGGAGTGCCCCACAGAGTTTCAAGCAGTAGCCAGGTTATGTCTGATGGCAAAAGCCAATTAACTGGAGCTCTGAGAAGTGCTGCTGTACCTTGAAGGCCAGATCAATGAGATCTTGCTTGGGGGTCTGAGAATGGAATGTACAAAGGTGTGACCAGACCTAGTACAGGGTAGGGATATTAGGTCCATCCCCCCCTTTTCTCCTACTATGTACTGCAGGAAGCAGGTGGGGGGTGGTGGGAGGGATGGGGTATTGTTTAAGGGAAGGATGTGGATGTGGGGGATGGAAGGTAAATGAGAATGGGTGAATGAGGGGAGGCTATAGATGGAAGAGAGGTATTCCACACAGAGGAATTTAACAGGTGTTCTGATTGAGAGAGTGGAGGGATTGTAGATGAGAGGTTGGAGAGGAGCAGGAGGGGCTATGGAAGGGCAGAAGGTTAGGAATAAACAATAGAGATTCTGATGGGTCAGGGGAAGCCAGTGTTATGTGTGAGAGGAGAATCTGAGAAGGTTCACAAGACGAATACAGAGAAGGAATGTTTTGGAGCAGGGGAAATGCCTGGATGTAGGTGATCTCTGACTATTTGCCTAATTTTTGATAGTAATGATTGAGATCAGTGTGAATTGAGAGATCAAAGGTGCCATGCTTAGGCCAATGTGAGCCACTGTCCAGTTTGTACATAGGCCAAGGAGTATTATAGAGAAAGATGAGACATTTAGGTTATAGGTCAAGATAGAGTCGTAGAGGTTAGAGGTAAGTTAAAAGACAGGTTAAAGGTGAAGAAGGGAAAACTCATGACTGAGCAGTGCCCATATCAAAAACTGGAGGTTGAATGAGATGAAAGTGAAGATGTAAAGAGAATTTTCAAGGGGGAAAAGGAAGAATAAAATGGCCAAGACTGCAGCCAGAGAGGACCTGGCCTCTGCAGGTGGCCATCAGCCAGAAAAAAGTGATCCAGACCCCTGGAGGGTACTGGATGGGCCATCCTGGCTTGCAGGGATGAGGGTTAGTCCATGGCCGGAAGAGACATGGCACTCTGAGAATGGTCCAGTCCCACAAAAGGGTGCTAGACAGGTGAGCCTGGCTTGCCAAGGCTGGGATCAGGGAGAATACCTGGTCTCCACATGTGATCTTGGTCAAGAAGGGCCTGGTTTCTACATGTGACCTTAACCACCCCGAAGGGTCTAGGCTCACAGTAGGACACCAGACAGTGAGCCTGGCTTGCTGAGGTTAACATATGACTAGAAAAGACACAGAACACCATAAATGGCCCAGCCCCACAGTAAGAAATCAGGTGGGCAAGCCTGGCCCATGGAGGTTAATCTGTAACCAGAAGAGAGACAGAGCACTGAATTTTCAACCTAAAATGAAGAGAGGAAAAGGAGCTTTTAAAAGGTGCTGAGAAACTATATACGAATGCTTTAAAAAGGTACAGAGAGAGAGGGAGGAGAAGAGGAATTAGAGTAGGGAGGAGAAGAGAAAAGATGTTTAGAAAAGGTGTTCTAGAAAGAGGCTCACCTCACCATTACATAGATGAATTTTAGGCAGGGTTGGAGGTTGTCCCATTTTCCTTTGTCTTGTGGGAACATGGGTCAGTTTGGCTGAGCCTGATGGGGTATATTTTCAGCCCCCCAAGGGGGTGTCTCCCCATCTGAGTCGCAGCACTATAGGAGAGGTTCTGGACCCAAAGATGAAAGATTATTCCCAAGTACAAGATGAAAGGAAACGAAATCTTGGTTCTGTGTGATCAAGGTGGCTTTTAGTCCACCTTGGTGCAGGAGGGGTGCAATTCCTGACAAGGAGGAAGTCCACATGTGGGCTATGGCAGATGGGGGTTTAAAGGGTCAAAGAGGCAGGGATTGGTCCATTCAGGGATTGGACATATACTTGGTCCTTTCTGGGCAGGTCAGTTCTACCTTGGGGGGTCAGTAATCTGATTCTCTCAGTATAAGATATTTATTATTAACCATCAATAAAGTAGTAAAATAAGGGAAAAACTAAAATCTAACTTTTTAAAGGCTTTTTTTGGAGGTTAATTTTTTTTGACTATGCATCAGAGATCTAACTTTTCCCCTAAAATATGGCTTTTAAAGGCTAACAGCCTAATTTTAAATGTTAACAGTTACTCCTGATGTATCACCCCTTTTGATATTGCATGGTTAAAAATCCCAGTGAGAAAAATATTAATGTACATATGATTTGTGGAATAATTTTTTATTTTAGATAGATTTCAACATTATTTTTCCTTTTTCTATATCATTTTTATAACCCTTTTTTTTTTTCTTGCTCTGTCTTCTAGGCTAGAGTGTCATGCCTATCACACAACAAACTTAAACTCCTAGACTCAAGCAATCCTCTTGCCTCCCAAGTAGGGTGGGGTTACAGGGTGTGAGCCACCAGCCTGTAATGATTATTTTTAGTGGTAGCTTGTTTTCTCATCATATTGTTACGTTGTTATGCCCTGAGGTATTGAAACACAGAGAAGAATTTTAGAGGTGAGCTGGAATATCTCCAGTCCACTCATTTAAAAGAGGAGGTGAAGTAATCACAGTAGGTTAGCAGTCTGAAAGTAGAACCCTGGTATCTTTTCTCCACGTCAGTAATTAGAATCATGTTTCAACACATCATTGACTGATTCATTTTGAATGCATTCTCAGGAGCACAGGGGAGCATGAAAAGATGCATAATCACACTGTTCTTAAATATTAGGGGGAAAAAAGATAAAAGAGGGAAGTTTAGTGGTAAACCTTACTTCTGACTCAGCAAACTAAACTTTTAGTATCAGGGAAGAAAGGGAGTTAGAGGAAAGAGCAACCTAGTATTTTCTATACTTAAAGAGTGAAACCAAAATGGAAAAAAAAGATATAATCAGAACCGCCACCATCCTATTTCAGCACAGCGTGTAATTCTCAGTTCAAAAAAAAGTTTTCTTTAAGAGAAAGCATTTTAAGATAATATCTCCACGAGACATTTCTGTGAAAAGCTGGAGAGGCTTTGAGTCCCCCTGAGACATTGCTTTGCAATTGAAGGAGCAAAGAGAGGCCTGAGTCAGGGAGATGTGTGATTGGTCACGTGGGTGTGTGTGAATGAGCTGATCTGCATGAGACCTGAGCAGCACATGAGAGCCCCCTGTGGGACCTGGTTGGACTAAAGTTGTTACGGTGATGCATATTGGCCAAAGAATGAAGCCCTGGGTGACCAAGTACTATATTGCCCAGAAGCTGGTAAAAACCTCGTATCTGATTTTGAGAACTGACATTACCATTATGATCCTGAGAAAGCTGGAGCCTCCTCTGGGTCAGCCAATTGACAAAACTATAAAAGACTTCCATCTTTTACCAAATCAGGGCAACAAAGCAGAGAACATCCTATCCTTCATTTTGTTCTCTCCCCTCCCTCTGCCACCCCTCAGACTGTGAAAAGGAACTTGATGCTACATCCAAAGTGATAACTTCTGTGTTCTGTTTCTGAGACGTTCTCACTGCTTCAGTGGAGTGGCTGGGAGAGGGTGCTTGGTATTGACATTCAAATGAACGCATCAAATATCTCACTGGGCTACAGAGTTTCTTTATCTGATATTGCCACAACAAGCAGCTCAGAGGTATTTGTGGGTATCACTCTGGGTCTTTTATATTCTGACTGTTGAATGAAAGGAGCAGACAACTAAGACTTCTCTTTGAAAAGGAGAAGTCCATTATCGTTGTCTTTGAAGCTCCAAAGAGTGTACATTCTACTTGGATAAAGCACCACAATAGGTGGAAAGAAGCAAAGACAGCCTTATAAATTTCCCTGTGAGCAAGCAGATCTATTGTTATCTTTATTAAAAATACGCCTCCAGGCAGGTGGTCCTGTTCTGAGTGATACCTCCAGGAGTCAGCTTGAAAGAAATCGTGGGAAACTTCACATGGCCCTAAAACAGCATGGGCCGTCTTGAGAAATGTGAAAGAAGATCAAATTACTGTACTGAGTGTTCTGGGTGTGTTGAACAAATTTACTTTCAAATTTGAAAACTTGAAACTTTGGCAATTATATTAATAAAGATAAGTAAACTAGTTGACATCAACGCATGCATTCTGTTTGTTCTTTGTACATCTCCATGTACCTCCCAGTGAAGGCTGTGACCCAGATTCCATATATTTCAAGACTTTCATTAGATAAGAATGACATATACTTATCATTAGAGCATACTAATTAAAGCAAAAAGTGACATTTCAAAGTAATGATGCTCCCTAGTGTCACAATGTAAAATACTCCCTAGTCTATTTTTAATGAACTGGCGTGTATGTATGTTTAAAATATTATTTTGTTATGATCTTGTATTTTCATTATTTCAGTGCTGGTGATGACCAGTAAAGTAGAACATTCTTCTAGATGACTAATGAAGGAGAACAGTAAAACCCGCACCAAGGACTTTGGGCTTTGGTTGCAGTCACACCCAGGGTGCATCCATGCGTGCATTCTTGTGTTCATTCAGCACTTTGATTGCATGCTTGCTGCTTTCCAACCTCGGTGCTAGGTTGCTGGGGATTCATTGGTTAGTAGGACCCAGATGGTTTCTGCCCTCAAAGAGCCTACCCCCTCTCTTTGATTATTTATGATCAAGCTGTTCTTTATGTTTCATCTTTTGTATCTTCAATAGCAGCACAAAGGATGATGTGTTCGGTGCTGGTTGTATATACACCTTCACCAGTTATTAAAAATTTCTACATACTCTTAGTTAATAGGGATAGCTACAGAAAGACTGTGTCTCCCTGTTGACAGAATTTCTGCAGTAGGTCCTTGGTCTTGGGGATTCAAAGAATGAACCCATGGTGGTAAACCTCAGTGGTAAAGTAGGATTTATTTGATAGAAAGGAATACAGAAGAAATAAAAAGCACCAGAGCTTCTAGCAGAGGAAAAGACCCAAGTGGGAAGTCTCCTTATGGGTCTTTTGTCTAAGGGTATGAGGTTTTGAGAATTAGTTTGGCCAGGACTTAGTAGATGAAAGATACCTTTTCGATGTTAATGAATATATTAACAAATGAATGCAATCCCTCCAGCTTTGGGTAGTGAGAGAATGGGGCTTTACATAAAACTGCTGTGGCTAAGAAACATACATGAAATTGCTCAGGCCTAGGAAATGGAGGGTCCCTGTCCAGTCTTGAAGGGGGGGCCCTTTCAAGGGAACCCTGTATCATCTTTACTTATTCTATGTTTTTTTCTCACATTTGCCATCTACCCATTATTTTGGTGGTAAAAGCAGACAGATCATTGTCATCATTGTTATCAGTTTCATCATCATCTTTATCATGTTTTATCATCAACATAGCTCTTGGTTACCAAGTATAGAAATCACATGAGGTTATTGGTACCACTAGTATTCAAATTTTATGGATGACTGAATAAGTTCAGGGTGTTTAGGAACTTGCCCAAAGCCATATAGCTAGCAAATGACAGAGTCAGAACTTCCCTTCAGGGCAGGCTGCCCCATCCGTGCCCCTATACTATATCACCTCTCATTATCTTTTATCATTTTTTATGCCCTGCTATTCACAAAGGTTGGTTAAAAGTCTTTATCCTCATAGCTGGTAATAAGTTAAATATTTAGGTTGTCTTTGATCTATGAGTAAACATTGCCATTTTTAAAGTCTTTTTCCAACAAATTTTCTAAAAGTTAATTTTACACTTTCAAATAACTGTGCTCAGTGATGGTGACTGATTTTAGAGTGTTCTTCCTATTGAAATCCACTTAAAGAAACACCATTCCCTAAAGTGATGTGTACCATAAACTCTACCGTATCACATATACATGAGCCAGGATTCAACATTCATCATAAGATTGCTTCATGCTATAGCAAAATTTATTAAAGCATTTATTATGTGCTATTAAAATTCCTTTTTTAAAATTTTTATTTATTTATTTATTTTTTATGATCATCAATGACAAATGGCAATTGCACTAAAAGCAACACCAAGAGCCAGCTTCATGCTCAGGAGAGAATGCTGCTCCTCCTCCTCGCGGTTTTCGGTGCTCTACACATTCAGAGAGACTTCTCTAGTAACAAACTATAGAAATGATCTCTGAAAGTATAGTCTTGCTATTAAAATTATTATTATTTTTTTTTTTTGAGACGGAGCCTCAAGCTATCCCCTTGGGTAGAGTGCCATGGCATCACAGCTCATAGCAACCTCCAACTCCTGGGCTCAAGCGAGTCTCCTGCCTCAGCCTCCCAAGCAGCTGGGACCACAGGCGCCCG